>CABFOW010001228.1:63952-74487 GCA_902141385.1 Timema californicum | reverse complement strand
CCGCTATGCTCATGACAGATATTCAACAACTGTTGATATCAACATGTGAAGAAAATTAAACTCTACATTTGTACTAGAACAATATTTTATTTGTTTTGGCATAAAAAAATGTTTTTCTATAAAAACTGCTCAAACAATACCCTTAACTTACGCCTCCTAAAATCCCACCTTAACGGCATACAACCTGAACTACCCCCCAAAAAGTGAAAACTATGGACTTTGTTTATATTTGTTTTTATGTGTCAACAAGATCGAGTGACGCCTCAACTTGTAGAAGTTTCCAAACTAATGACATCATGGCGTCGGCCAGCGATGATAGTGCCAACATTTGCTGATAGAGGCTGTCATATGGTCAGCCGCTAATCTCAATTCTCTAGACCGTAGCCGCTACTTATTTTCAAGTAGCTTCTCATTTGCCCACACGAGGCAGAGTTGACCCCGTTCTAGACTCCACTGCTTCACAGGAAAAATCTGGAAACGGCAGGGATCAAACTCGGACCTTCTGGATCCCTATCTAGTAGTCCTGACCACTAGACCCACAGAGGTGGTTTCCAAGCTAATTAATATTTAAATTAAATACCCCTTTCTCCCCCTCTCACTCCCACTAAACCCTCAGTGGTTGAATAGTTAAAAGGCTTGAGTTTATTTTAGCGTCACTTGTAAGACCCTACATTTCACAGGAGTATAAAGAAAGCTGTCGTTTTTTATTTTTTATTTAGAGCCAGAGTGGTTGTTGTTTGACTAACAAATACTGACGTGATGGATACGTCTTTCATAACACCCTTTTAAAAAAAAATATTATTAAAAAAACCTGACGGCATTACATATGCAGCGAGGGGGGGGGGGAAGAATATGTCAGAAAACACTCAAAGCAGACAAACAATATAGCCCGGTTGGGGGAGGGAGATCTGTGTGTTAAAAAGAACACCACTGACGTAGGCTTTATTCCACGACAACCCGACTGGTAACAATACACACGGTTTATAAATTACAAGTGATTTTCTTTAATGTCAATATATAGTCCAATTTTCTTAGGAAAGAGCTTTATCTCACAGCTATAAAAGTTACTAGAAAATACGCACAGATGTCAATTTTGTCAATTTAACTATAAATTAATAATAATAATCTTTTAAAGTGCGGTAAATTTTGTCCGCGAAAAAATATTAATTAATTAATATCAGTCTGTCAATATAAAAAAACAGAATGGTTTACTTGATTGTGTTTAAACCCCTACCTCTCGCTTAAAAACCGCTTCATTATCCGTATGGCCAGCCCCGTCCGTCACTGTACTGTAATTTTAATACAGTCCGATCACCGTAGTAAGAATATATAGCCAAGCAAACGTTTACAAAATGTCGCTGTATTTTTCTCACAGCTGTCTAAAATTGATACCGTCTCTCAAAATTGAAACCTGCATAACACATGGCTTGGTGTATGGATACATCAAAGTATTCTTTTTTTTAGAATCGCGTCTTACTACCCAATTGGTACTAATTACACTATTGGGTTATGTATTAGGAAGGCTTAATTCAGAGGAAATGAGCCCGCATTTGTGTGGAGGGAGAATGTAAAACTCTTAAAAAACTACCCACAGTGCACCCGACTGGGGGATCCCCTCCCCATCTTCGGCAGTCCAGTCTAACAAGAGATTAGCGCGTTATACCACAAGGCCACCGAGGCGGATACATCAAAGTATATTTTGATAGCGCTTACAAATGTCGGATCCATCTCATGACGAGCCTTAGGCCTATTCTACGCTAGCGGTTAAAACACTAGCAACCACGCCTTTCAATGAAATCCTTGTTATCAAATTATAAAACAAGTTTTTCGTCTAGACCAGCGTTTTGACCGCTACCTCTGGAGGCGTTAACAGGCAGTTGTGCCTCAATGTCACAACAAGTCTTTCAGCAGGAATAATAAATACTTTTCCTCAAGATGGTATCACGTTTTGCAATATTTTCATTCGCTAAACCAAGTATCTCATCAAATGAAACCACAGAAATTCTATAGTACAACAAATAACTTCTCTATATACATTCTGTGATTCATAAACAAAATGAAACTGTCCTGTTGAGAGACTGTTCGATAATGTGAGGCGAGTCCACTAACGTCTCTTGTGACAAGTTTTTTTTTCTTCCGACAAAATAAGTCCCGCAATACAGCCGGCCTGTACAGTCTCCATTTTTGAACCATTCTGCACAAGTGGAAGCAACCACCGCGGCATTTAAACCGCTATTGTAGAATCAGTAGCGTTTTATGGTAGCTGTTTAACAGTCGCGTTTTGACAGTCAGGAGTAGATTCAAGAGTTTGGGGGCGTAAGCTAACGGCAAAACCGTGCGATTTTAACCGCTAGTGTAGAATCGGCCTTACTATACGCTACCAAGCGTTCGTCCAGTGGAGAATAGTTTGTTGCGCGGTGCGTATGGTAAGATATATATGTCTGTGAGACGCGGGGAGCTGTTGCCAATTAGCGTCCATACGGCATGAAGTGCTCGTCTCGAAGTCACGGTCGAGTCTCTCTAACTGATGCTAATTGTTACTGCTGACTGCAGCTGGATGCTGAACACGAGGTGAGCGCTCTGCTCTGTCAGCAATCATTAGAGCTACCTGTCCCGGACAACCTGAGTCTTCATAACCCATGTTACACACACACGCGCGCTTAGACTGGACTGCCGATGACGGGGAGATCAAGGTATATAACTCTAATGGGTAATAAGACGCGGTGCTAAAAAAAACAACTAAACCATGGTTACCGTGGGAATTATTCCCCTTTCGAGAGAAAAATCCCCCGGTATCAACCGGGAATCGAACTCGAGGCCTCTATGTCAAAAGCCAGGTGCTCTGACCACTATACCAAGAGGCTGGTTTAGCTGACAGGTAAATTACTTTTTTTTTTAGGAAAATTGGATTGTAGGAGCAGATCACACTTGTTATTTGTGGATTAGACCATTTCTAAGTCGCTGCTGGCTTAGATGATGGATGGATGGATGGATTGATGGATGGATGGTGTACACCGACTCGATGTTAAAATGTTACGGTACCTTACAGTTTAGTTTCTCTTATGCAACATCTAATTTTAGTCGACTATATCAGGTGGGGGAGGGGGGGGGGAGGGGGCTTGACCCATATATTGGCCGGGTCGCTGAGATACATGGACATACTTGATTTTCTGATTTCTACACTCATGCCTCTTTTTGTGTACCCTCCGAGACTTGCCGGGGAACAAACGGTTGCTTCTTGCGTGTGCGGGCCTTTTGAACGAGGGAATTACGAGACCCAGCTCAGTTACACTAACTAGGCTCCTCTTCTTTGGTTAACCCTCCCAATTTGTTTGTTAGCACCGGATCTTACTAAACGTCTGGGCTAAGCTCATGTTTAAGGTGGAAATGTGGGTGACACGAGAAAATGTGTTTTTGTAATTTTTAAATAAAAATAATTGTTGTTCAAGATAAATAAAATATTGCTATAGTAGAGACATAGAGTTTAAATTTCTTCACGTGTTGATATCAACATTTGTTGAATATCCGTCATGAGTATGGCGTCATTAGATGATACATTTTTAAATTAAGAGGAAAAGTTGTTATTTAATTCCAGGACAACCTTGACAGATATTCAACAACTGTTGAGGACGCCATGTGAAAAAGATTAAACTTTATGTTTCTAATATAGATTTATTTACTTATTTATATTTAGCACCGCGTCTTACTACCCGTTCTGGTTATACTCTTTTAAGTACTAAATACTCTGATGAATTAGGAATTGGGAAGGTTGAATTAGAGGAAGTGAACCCGCATTTGCGTGGAGGAAGAGTGGAAAACCGTTTAGGAACCCCCTACCCCAGTTCATCCGACCGAGTATTCGAACCTCGATCTCCCCGTCCTCAGCAGTTGAGCTCAACACGACAAGCGCGCTAGCCAACTACGCCACCGAGGCGGGTGAAATTTATTTGATTTCTTTTGACCAGAAAAAAAAGTATTGATATAAAAACTGTAAAAACACTGACCTTTTCTCGCGTCCCCTTCCGCCCGACCTTAAGCGAATAGACCTTGGGTTCAATCACAAATGATGCTTACTATAATAATTTTTGTATCAGCTTAAAAACTCTTAGCCATATAATTATAAATATCGCATTTTCAAAAATACAGCTAGCATTTCTAAAATACTTATATAAAAATATACAAGCAAATTTCGATTAGCAAAAAAAATAATAATAGAAGGCTCAGTATATCCTAAATTGTTTCCCCATTTCACCTCCACGCAAATTTTGGAACTTTTTTTTATCAAAACTCTACCTTACTCGTCCCTATATTGGATACCTCGGACGGGCACACAAAACCATTATAAACTAACGAGGAAGAATAAACTGGTCATTGAAATGATACTATTTAATAGGAACTGCCCAATTATTTAACCTACGTGGGCAGACAATCAAAACAGTTTAACCTTGGTAAAGAGTTAACATGCTTCCCACGAACGAGAATTCTGAAAAAAATCCCCAGGATATTACTATCAATTACTGACCGAGGTAAATTGTCTTAGTTTAAGTTAACGATGGTTCAGACTACAGAGAATTCTTGGTAGCGATAAACACATATTTTGTACCACTAGCTATTTAATCTATCCAATTGCTAATTGTAGCAGATAGCAGAAAGGGTGCGGTTGAGAGGAGAAGAATGGTGGAAGGATAGAGGAAGATGGAGGTATTTTACTAAACTGGCCCGGTCACAGGGTGGGAACAGTTGATGATGAATTGCTAACTATTATTATTATTATTATTATTATTATTATTATTATTATTATTAGCACCGCGTCTTAATACCCGTTCGGGTTATACGCACTTACGCTAATGTGTAATGGTAGGGCGATTGTGAGATGAAATGGAGGACCTACAGTTTAACGTGGAATCCGAACCACGGTGGAGACCTGGCATTCCTCACACATTCACAAGATGTCTTGTCAGAGGTGAAGGAAGGGTTTGGTGATCAGATAAATCTGTGCCGGGCCCGAGGATTGAACCCCAGACTCCAGCACAGAAGTCTGACACCTTACCCCTAGACCACCAGGTCACCTGAATTGCTAACTCCCAAAGAGACGTTATAGATTTGGGGAATTTAAATAAATTATAAATTTTGCTTAGAAATAAAGTGAATTAAAAAACCACGGCTATAGGATATATTATACTATACCATTTAAATGGCAGCTACATTCTTTTCTTGCGCCCATAGGTGGTTTTAGGATGATTGTCTCAGTAAAACCAAGGAAATAATGTTACTTTTTACACATACATTTTTAAAAATAAATATCCTTTCCCAACTCTTGATACCATCTCACCCAACCGCTAGAAACTACTTGCAGCACTGTTCACATGGACAAAGGCGTCAGTCCCGTTTAGCCTTATTTGCTGACAATTTTATGTGAAGAAGGCTAGATATTTGTTTTTCACTACCTAACTTATGATCATAACACTTAGAGTTAAAACGTAGTTGAAATTTGGATAAGTTAACATTTTCGTAAAATTTTAAATAACCATCGCCTCTACTTTGGCATGAATAGTGTTTCATAACGGTCGTAGGACGTTTGGCTCATTCCCCCCGAAAAGTGACCCGTTTGGACCAATCCATACAAGACGTTTGGCACATTACCCCCGAAAAGCGACCCGTTTGGACGAATCCATACAGGACGTTTGGCTCATTCCCCGAAAAGCGACACGTTTGGACCAATCCATACAGGACGTTTGGCACATTCCCCCCGAAAAGCGACCCGCTTGGAAGAATCCATACAGGACGTTTGGCACATTTCCCCCGAAAAGCAACACGTTAGGACCAGTCCATACAGGACGTTTGGCACATTCCCCCCGAAAAGTGACCCGTTTGGACCAATTCATAGAGGACTTTTGGCACATTCCCCCCGAAAAGCGACACGTTTGGACCAATCCATACAGGACGTTTGGCACATTCCCCCCGAAAAGCGACCCGTTTGGACCAATCCACACAGAACGTCTGGCACATTTCCCCCGAAAAGCGACACGTTTGGACCAATCCATACAGGACGTTTGGCACATTCCCCCCGAAAAGTGACCCGTTTGGACCAATTCATACAGGACGTTTGGCACATTCTCCCCGAAAAGTGACCCGTTTGGACCAATTCATAGAGGACGTTTGGCACATTCCCCCCGAAAAGCAACACGTTAGGACCAATCCATACAGGACGTTTGGCACATTCTCCCCGAAAAGTGACCCGTTTGGACCAATTCATAGAGGACGATTGGCACATTCCCCCCGAAAAGTGACCCGTTTGGACCAATTAATACAGGACGTTTGGCACATTCCCCCCGAAAAGCGACACGTTTGGACCAATCCATACAGGATGTTTGGCACATTCCCCCCGAAAAGTGACCCGTTTGGACCAAATCATACAGGACGTTTGGGGCAGTATTAGTAAATAAATGGGAGATATTTTAGGTTGAATGCCTTTTCACACGGCACACTTTCAAGACAGCGTGGTGCCACAGTAAGGCACCACATGACGTCACCTTTTAACATGATTAGCCACACAAGAGCCACAGGCAAGGCACTAAGCTACTGTTTTTTTTAGTTAACACCGCGTCTTACCACTCATTCGGGTTATACGCTGATGTTTTAAGGATTAGGTAGATTATATTTATAAGAAGTGTACACGCATTCGTGTGGAGGGAGAATGGGAAATCAGCTTGGAAAGACCCCCTTCAGTACACCCGAACTGGGTTCGAACCACAATCTTTCCGTCATAGGCAGTCTAGTCTATTGCGAGAGTAGCGAGTTAGAGCATTATGCGATAACCGAAGCGTTTTAAAAAAAATTGCTTTATGTGTGTTTCCTGTCCGCCGCTGAAGTGGGCCCCACATGTTATGGTACAGACTGTACGTGAGTGGCTTACACAGTGCAGTCACCGTAGCAGGTACTAGATTACTTTTGTACTATGATGTGTGTGGAAGAAGGTGCAGTGATCTGCTTATTATCACATTAGAGTTGAGATATGGGATTAGGATCCTAATTAATAGCTTCTCATTGATTATCGAAAGTTTTTGATAATATCTTGATATAATAAAATGTAAACAATTTTATTTAGATTATTTAATTAACTTAAAACATTAACTGGAAAAAATATACGAATGTTTAAAAAAACACGCAACATTTTAAAAACAACATAAATACATATACAAACTCATAAAAGAATGGTAGAACAACAAAAAAATAAAACATTCTATCAACTTACCATTTATATTCATCCGTACATATTTAATACTAGCAATCTCGCATGGTATTTCCTGGGACCTACTGTGATACAATAACTATATATATAAATATATATATGCTGTGCCCGATTTCATTTCGAAATGTTATCTTTGAAAGGTAATTCTAAACCAGATTAAAAATATCTTCTTTAAAAATTTGTTAGAAATAGCTTCATTAAAAAAACTAATTAAAAATTTAAAAATACGGCTTCGAAGTGCATTCGGACCCCCTTCCGTCGACCTATGTTAAAAATTTCAGATCTCATCGCCTGCAATAGATTTGGCTGGGCATCTCAAACAAACAAACACTTCCTTTTATTATTATAGACAAGCATAGACTTGCTGACGTCACTTTGAATAGATTTAATAGTGAATTAATTTTAAAACTTCATTTTTAAGTTTTTTTAATTTTCATATTTATATTTTTAAGAGCATTTTATATAGTTTTTTTATTGACTCACTAAACATTTACATTTTCCCTCAGTTATTTATTATCAGAGAATGGAATAATTTAAGTCTTTGAAACGTTATTGAAATGCATGCACTGCAGCATTAAAGAATGCTTTAATTATCTTAAAATGTCGTTGGAAAAGTTTAGTATATTAATTATTAATACTCGATATTAGTCGAGTCCAAAATTACTATACGGGCTTGTACTGAATATGTCAATCTATCCATATAGGAGATCGAACCGTTTGAGCATTAGTGAATGGACACATGTGTCTCATGTGGAAGCTTTAATCCAACTGCAGACGTTTCCTTCCGTATCACACCCCGTGTGAAAGGTTAGATTAAATAACAATGGGTGACCTGGCGGTCTAGGGGTAAGGTGTCAGACTTCTGTGCTGGCGGCCGGGGTTCAATCCTCGGTCCCGGCACAGACTTATCTGATTACCAAACCCTTCCTTCACCTCTGACAAGACATCTTGTGAATGTGGGGAATGCCAGGCCTCCACCGTGGTTCGGATTCCACGTTAAACTGTAGGTCCTTCATTTCATCTCACAATCACCCTACCATTACACATTAGCGTAACTGCGTATAACCCGAACGGGTAGTAAGACGCGGTGCTAATAATAATAATAATAATAATAATAATAATAAATAACAATGTTTTTTGTGGATCTAACCTATCATAAACTAATCTAACCTAAACATCAGACGACATCCTTTCATTTTTACAAACTTAGCCTAACATAACCTAACATAACATAGCCTAGCCCAACCATTAGAGGATTCCCTTTCAGATTCTCAAACCTAATCTAACCCAGGAATAAACTGATGAAATACTACATTTTGCGCGTTGCGCTGTATGTAGCAAAAACTTGAACTATTAGGAAGATGGAAAAGAAATACTTTGATAGCTATGAAATTTGGTGCTGGAGAAAACTTGAGAAGATCTGATGGAAAAACATGGTGACAAATGTGGAAGTTCTAAGAAGAGTGGGTGAGAAGAGAGCCATCTTGGATGTGATTCTTCGGTACAAAGCAGACTGGATCGGTCACATCCTGAGGAGGAACTGTCTTCTGCATGACGTCTTTGGAGGAAAGGTTTAGGGAAAGACGAGCTTAGGAAGGAGGAGGATGCAAATATTGGATGACTTGAAGGAAACAAGAAAATTCCGGGAGTTGAAATAGGAGTCAGAGGACAGGGTGCACTAGCGGTCTAATTTCCCTGACAAAAGGAATGGACCTGTCGTAAGACAGGACACCTCATAATAATAATAAATATATTAAATCTATTGTAACCATCAAACTTCGGATAAAGAAACGCGAGTCAGAAGTAAAACACACGAGGGAGAATTAATCTGTGTTTTCACAATGCGCCAAAGGTCCTACTAAGACCAACCTGGTACAAATACGACCCGTATATTTCATCTACGACAATCACCGGTTGCGTCAAATATTTTATGCACTTATTAATTACAAACCACCTCCTTGAGAGGCACAGTAATTCATATTGTACCCTCTATACGACTAAGAGGCAGGATTGTCATATCCACATAAAACCGACTGACAAGATGGATGATATATTCGTAATGACTTGACTAATATTGTCAAGCGTGCGCGGATCTTCTCAAATGATGGCTCATGACATTCGTACTCGTGCAGTAGCTCTTTTGTAACTCGTCGACGAAGAAGAAGAACGGTGTATGTCATTTTAGAATTTAACTAGCTTTGCTCGTTGTAAACTAAATGAATTTTTTATATGTCTTACCGTTTAGCCACAAGAGACCTCCAAAGAAAGGTCCGCACCGACTTTAAAGTTGCTCCGACGTTTTGAATTTTTTTCGGGAGTTAAAAATTATTATTTTAAATTTTGGAATGTTTCCGTCAGTTACGGGGTAGAAGCTATAAGTTTGCCAAATTTCAAGTTTCTAGCTCATCTGGAAGTGGGTAAACATTAATGTCAGTGAGTGAGTCAGTCGTGCAGCTTTATAGTAATATAATTACTAGGATACTGCGTCCGATACTAGTGTATTTATAAATTCGCTAGAGTAAAAAAGGTGTAATATTTAAATCACTCTTTTTTTTTTAATCATACACACAATTTTTGAGATAGCTAATAATTTTCTTTTTCTCTTGGGCCAGATATTATGGTCCATAGAGTCAGTAAAACTAAGGTATATTTTTCTTTAGGTTGGAAGCTAGGACTACATGTTTGCCAAATTTCATTCAATCACTATCCAAAATATCCGCGTTGGTGGCCACACGAATTAAAGCTTTCATCCAGGTCCGGTTTGGTTTTTCGGTGATGAAATGGTCGGAGCTCGAATCCTGGCCTATTTAATCTGTTTTTTTTTTTACCGTAATTATCTCTCAATTTCCCTTCACATAAATACGGGTACATTTCCTCCGAAGTTAAACTACTCATTCCTATATCAAAAGTATAAATAGTCGACCCCGGTGGTCTTTGGGTAAAGTGCTCGCCTCATGATCTGATGTTCGTGGGTTCAAACCCTGCTGGGGTTGACGGATATTTCTTGAGAGAAATAAAAATCCGCAGCACAACTTCCTTTGAAGTAGGAGTAAAGCCGTTGGCCCCATGTTATTGTGGCATGTAAAAATACCTTAGACGGTACGTGAAAAATATATTTCCCGGCAAATTGGTGGGTCCTTTCGCTCTTGCTTGTAGAAATTCTCGTGTGCTAATATATAATCAATCGGTTCAGAAAGTACACGTTAAATAACTCAAATAAAAATATATATACACAATAGACAAAACATACATCCCTCAGCAAATTAATTCATCGCCGTGAAAA
>CABFOW010001228.1:0-53563 GCA_902141385.1 Timema californicum | reverse complement strand
CTCGGTCCCGGCACAGATTTATCTGATTACCAAACCCTTCCTTCACCTCTGACAAGACGTGTATTAATCACAACTTGTGAATGTGTGAGGAATGCCAAGCCTCAACCGTGGTTCGGATCCCACGTTAAACTGTAGGTCCTCCATTTCATCTCACAATCACCCTACCATTACACATTACCGTAAGTGCGTATAACTCGAACGGGTAGTAAGACGCGGTGCTAAGTATTATTATTTTTGTGGTGTTATCCCTCTCCCTCTAATGGCGAATAGTGTTACATTTATTCTAAATTCAACCCTCATAAAAATATGTCCTTAATTTATACTATGATATATCATAGCTTGTATATTAAAATACAGTAGCCCCATGGCTTCTTTGGTGCTGACTTACAGCTCACTGCTGACTTCTGACAGTAAAAATTTAGGTATATACCTAAATTTTGACTATCGGAAGTGACAACTGCTAAACACATGTTTTTGCAGATCATTTGGTTCGGCGTAGGGATACGTAATTTGGTCTAGTCACTTTTTAAAGCTGTCAAATGTCGGCTGTGATCTGTCACTTTGCACCAAAGAAGATGGGGCTACTGTAGATAATTCAAAACTATATATAGCCGATATATATCCCTAAGGGAAATAGAGAGTAAATATCTTGAAAGCTTTAAATGTGCTGTTGGAGGAGAATAGAGAGGATAAAGTGGACAGAACGGGTGACTAATGAAATTCTAAGAAGAGTAACTGAAAAGAGAACCATAATGTGAAAATAAATAGTTTATTGAGTGATTAAGACGGCAAGGGTGGAAGGTAGAAAGGGATTAAGAACACTTCGAATGAAACTGATCAATGGTTTCAAACTTAAAAAGAGGATTAAGTTTCAGGATCTAAAAATGATGCTATATATAGAACGTGCTGGAGGACTCAACTAGGCGATGGACCTGTTGAAAGACAGAACACCTAATAAATAAAATATGGCCTACAATATACATATTTATTAATATTACTATGTTTTAGAAGTAAACTAATAAAATTACGATCAATTTAATTGTTTAATAGAAATAAGCTAAAAAAAAGGCAGCTACTATTGTATACATATCCAATGTTTTCTTCCCTTTCCGAGGCGTGGGTGGGGCGGGTTGCGTCACTGATTGACCTTTCTACGATGTGTGTGACTGGTCCTGGTAGAAATAGAAAATGTCAATAAACAGTCAAGATGAACAAATAAGAGTTCCATAAGCGCCGGACTAGTCTTTTTTAAATATTTCAAAAGTCCCTTAAACACAAACTGACGTTTTATATAATCAAAATCCAAATAAAATATTTCGAAATTTCTATCAAGGCTAGCTACTCACAGAAGTATTGCGCGCTTTTCCTTGATTATAGAAACATAATATAAAAAAAATCAATCAAAAAGTTTTCAAAAAAGAGAAGGGAGCTTAATTGGCGGTGCCGCCAAGTAAAATTCAACTGTTTTATTAATTCTCACTGTAGGTTAAACTACAGGTACGGTAATGATTTAAATTTCTATTAATATTATTTTGATGAATAAAGTGCGAAATCAACCAAAAAATATGTTATAAAGTCACGTTAATTTATAGTGTTGGGGACGCGAGAAAAGATACATGTTTTTGTTAAAATAACTATAATAATTATTCAGTAGAGTAATATTATTATCACCGCGTCTTACTACCTGTTCGGGCTATACGCACTTACGCTCATGTGTGATGGTAGGGTGATGATGAGATGAAATGGAGGACCTACAGTTTAACGTGGGATCCGAACCACGGTGGAGGTCTGTCATTCCCCACATTCACAAGTTGTGATTAATACACGTCTTGTCAGAGGTGAAGGAAGGGTTTGGTAATCAGATAAATCTGTGTTGGGACCGAGGATTGAGCTCCGGGCCTCCAGCACAGAAGTCTGATACCTTACTCCTAGACCACCAGATCTCCAGTAGAGTAATAGAGTTAAATTTTCTTCACATGGTTAAATCAACAGTTGTTGAATATTTGTCATGAGCATAGAGCCATTAGATGATAAACTTTTTAAAAATTAAGAGAAAAAATTGTCATTAAATTCCAGGGCACCTTTGACAAGATATTCTAGAACCTCTTAGGTCGCCATGTGAAGAAAATTAAACTTAATGGAGAATTATCAAACTTTTTTTGACAAAAAAAGTTTTTCTATAAAAACTACAAAAAACACTGCCCTAAACTCGCATTTCCTACATCTGTGTATCCTTAAAATAAATAAATCATATTTCCTTCCCCAAGATTTTCTAATTTGATCCATGATACTAATACGGCTAGAAGGATGAATATGAACCTTGTCTTCTATCAAAAATGGTAATTTCCATCGTATATCTTTGACGTCGCTTTGTGGTTAGGGAGATTATACCTAGCCTTTGTGCTGGGATGGGTTTGTACGCCGAGATTATGCTTGGTATGGTAATGAGCGAAAGTTTGTTAACTCTCTCTTCACAATCTGATTCGTCGAATACGGTAAAACCTCTGATAACAGAAATAATGGGGGCCTGAACCCGTTTCGGATATGAAATTAAAAACCTCTGAAGAGTTAAAAAGGTAATTTAAATTTTTTTTTACATAGCATACATGGTTACAGAAAAGTATTTTTTGGTCATATATGTACATACAATATTTAAATAAATGGTTATTCAATAATAACAAAGTTAAATACACATCAAAACACATAATTTATCATTTTTTCTTTTAAAAAATGTCTGAAATTTTCTTTGGACTTTATATATATACTATCAATACCTACAGCACTCGTCTGAGCTAGTAATGAATGTTAGCTGAAGAAGTGTGGGCTGAAAGAAGATGAGTGTGGATCGAGTGACGTAATGAATATATGAAGGTAGAGTGTGTGGATCAAAAGAAAGGTGTAGGACATGTAAGACGTGACTAAATATTTTATATGCATGTGTGAAAAATAGAAACCTAAAGAGTTTTAAGAATTAAAGAGCATGTATGACTCAGTGTATGGATGTTATTTAAGCGAAGGGAGTATTTAAGGATAGGAAAGTGTGGAGAAAGTTAGCGAGGATGGATTAAGTTCGGAACTGTTGTCTTTTTAGTTATATGCACGGTTTCTAGCCTACCCCATAAGGGAACGGGGTGATTTTATATTTATGTATTCAAATGTTATCAATTAAAATAAAAGAGAATAGTTTGACATTCATAAGCGACCCTTGTTGTTAAAAACCAGACCGTAGAATAGCTTTGAGCGTGACCTTACTTACCGTGTTGATTCGTGTTGCCATAGCAGCGACCTACCTCAGCTCAGAATTCGAGACCTCAACTCCGGGATTTTCAGCCTCTCCCCCTCGTACAGCTGGGCTGCTATATATCCATCTGCCTCTCGTTCCCCCAATCTATTTATACGATCTTCCTGGGGGTGTCCATCCACTCCTCTTACCGCATCATCGGAAACATTAAAAAATAAATAAATAGAAACATGATTTACACTTTTTTTTGTATTGGTACCCTCTAGGCTCATTAGTGGCTAATGAAATTCATAGGTTTGTATGCTGTATTCGGGGTAAAAATGTAGATTTAGAAAGTACAATATATTATTTTCGCAATCAACATCCAACGTTTTAATCCAACACCTTAGCTTAGTCGGAAGCGTGTTTCTCTACTGAGCTAAACGACCCAGGTTCAATTCCCGGCATGACCGAAAAATTTACGATTGATGGAATGTAGGTTTACCCTTTCACACTGATGAATTATCGTCCGGGGGACTGGATGTTGTGCCTGTCCTAGTCTTAAGTTAGTTTATAAGTCATATGAAGCTATGACAGGCCTAGCCAACCGACAGTGGGAAATATATGGCTTGAATAAAAAACTGACTCAGGCCACAGGAAACATTAAAAGTTATGAAAATAAAATTCGAAGTTTTGTACTTTAAAAAAACTATTATAATTTTAGCTAATACAGTACATTTTTTAAACACAGTCTTAGTAGTAATTTTTCAAATGATAACATCTTTCTTTTGACAACTGTTGTTGCAGCTAGACAATATTAGTGGGTTCTTTCAGTATGGAGTGAGTTATAATATTGCACGCCTGGGTTACATCACTCGTAACCCAGTAGTGGAAATATTATCCAGTACTAATGTACCGTTGTCCAATGGACGCCTGAATGTACTAATCGTACATCATTTCCGTGGAGGCTCTTTCCATGTCCCGATGAGATGAGGTGATGGTGAGTATGAGGATGATAGTGAGTATGAGGGTGATAGTGAGTATGAGGGTGATAGTGAGTATGAGGGTGATAGTGAGTATGAGGGTGATAGTGAGTATGAGGGTGATAGTGAGTATGAGGGTGATAGTGAGTATGAGGGTGATAGTGAGTATGAGGGTGATAGTGAGTATGAGGGTGATAGTGAGTATGAGGGTGATAGTGAGTATGAGGGTGATAGTGAGTATGAGGGTGATAGTGAGTATGAGGGTGATAGTGAGTATGAGGGTGATAGTGAGTATGAGGGTGATAGTGAGTATGAGGGTGATAGTGAGTATGAGGGTGATAGTGAGTATGAGGATGATAGTGAGTATGAGGGTGATAGTGAGTATGAGGGTGATAGTGAGTATGAGGATGATAGTGAGTATGAGGGTGATAGTGAGTATGAGGATGATAGTGAGTATGAAGGTGATAGTGAGTATGAGGGTGAGGAACCAGTGGGAACACTTAAACTTAACGAACCAAACTCTAGTGACTGATAGGGTTAATTCCCTTCTTTTGAAAAATACCCATGGCACCAGCCGGGAATCGAGTCCGAGACCCCTAGACTCGTAGCCATGTGCACTGACCACTGCACCACGTGGCCGGTTAGTGTGGAGTGAGTTGAAAAAAAGTTAAAAATGGCTGCTATAGATGAATGATGTTTACAATTTTAATAATTTCCCCTTCCCGCTTCAAATGGTGGTACCGGCTATTACCGTATTTAACTCTCATCTGAAGTAAGAAGGACGAGTAAGTTAAATTTTTAAAGGGGATTGCACCAGCTTTCGTTTAGGGAGAGAACAAGAAATTACATTGTGCTATAAGCAATGCACCAGGTTGGTTTTGAACACAGTCCTCTCCAGCCTCAGTCGGCGACACAACCCACGCAGCCAGCATTGCTGTCAGCAAACAGCTGTGCGCGTGCAACTAATTAGATCAGATTAATTGGCATCTGGCCCTCTGGCCGGCCGAACTCAAATCACTGCAGTATTTGCATAATAGCTCGGCTGAGGGGTTTTCAAACCACGACCCGCGGGCAGCATTTATTCGGCCCTCGATGCCCGCATCAACTGGTTAAAAATACCGATAGAATACTAAAAAACAATATTTGTTTAAAACATAGTGATTTGTTTCTACATTTATTCCAGAAATGCTACGCAACATTTGTTCATTAAATAATATTCGAATGAGGGTTTATCGAAAATATTTTTTAATTAAAAATTATATTCAAACAGGGTTAATTTTTTATTTTGGGCTAAGATTATACTAGGAATATAGGTTTTACCTACATTAATTTTATTTTCCATTTATATTTGAGTTTTTTTTACTGAAAATAGACTTGTGCTACATAAACAGGATCGTCCGAAAACAATATTTACTAAACAAAATAAACTAGAAAAATGTATCCCCAATTCCTAAATGAGCCATTGAAAAATGAGCAATTAATGATTTTAAATCTACTTGACCTAATTAAGTCAATCCTACTAATCTAATTCTAATTAATACGCAATCATTAATTAAACTAATACTAATAATAATTCTTATAAATCATATAACTTACTTGAAGTAATCCATAACGACCTAATTTTAGACACTATTGATAAATTTTCTTTATAATAAATATGATTTTTGTTAATTTAATTAGTAGTAGTAGTAGTAGTAGTAGTAGTAGTCGTCACAGTTCTGGCTACAGATCCAAAAGTCCCGGACTCGATCCCCAGTGCTTATAAAATTTATCTGCAAAGCCATGTGTCTGTAACAAGGTCACACTCGGCCTCGTTAGGACAAATGAGGAGTCACTCTGTCCTGGTTGTACGTATTTATTTACACTAAAAGGTGTAGGGGTGATGAAGGTATAATTTGTAGGAAATGTACCCTCATTTGCATGAAGGGTAAGTTGGAAAACGTTAAGGTAAAGTCAACCTTATATCACAGCGGGTGGGACTCGAACACCGTCAGCGTCACCGTTGACTTAGTCCGCCTGCCCATCTACATGGGTTGGGGTGTAATTTATACATATATGGATATAAATATTTATTCTAAATTGCACTTTTGGGCCAGTTGTTTGGGCAGAGTCAAATGTTATGTGTATTGCTGTACAAATGACGAGTATTAATTCACTCAATCACACATACAGTATCTAATATTTGGTTTAAATATATATATCTGTTGCACAGTTTAAACAATTAAAAGCAGAATTTAATCCCTATTTAGTTTTTTACTTATGTTTATTTTGCCCGTCAAACCCAAAAAAAAGGTCAAATTTGGTCCGAATATCAAAATGTTTAGAAACCGCCGAGGTGTCTTATGTATGTTTGATAACCATAAATTAGTATTATTAGCACCGCGTCTTACTACCCGTTCGGGTTATACGCACGATAACCATAAAGTGTTTTGTGTGTTGGGGCTGTTTAGTTTAGAGACCCTCATAATGAAAACTTCATTCTTACACCAATTTATTATTAATTAATAGGTTTATTGCAATGTTTATTAACTTCTTAGTTTAATGAGTAGGTATATTTAGAGGAAGTGCACCCACATAAGTATGAAAAGGCGATGGGAAAACCACACTGAATAAAGACAAATTTAAAAGAAAATATTGAAATGCACCTGGCTGAGATTCTAACTTCAACCTTACCGTCGCCGACAGTCCAGTGAGACGGACGCCTTAGAATGTGTGGGCAACGGTGCAGGTTTATGCAAAAATGAGTCCAGTAAACTTTAGAAATATGATGAAGCTTTATTTCGGTAAATTTGTGATTTGAAATTTAAATTGTGGCTTGTTTTTCACATCCTTATTAAATTTTACAAACCTAATAAAAAAACACCCTTGTATAACACTTTCCTCCCTCACTTCTTTTCGCTCTTTCACCTTCTTCATATTCCATGTTCTTACCAATTTCCTTCCCCACCTTCTTTATTTTGACGCTATTTGAAAAATCAAATTAGTTATATTTTTTTCTTTTTTCAAACAAACACGTTTCCTAGATGACTAAAATAGAAATTTATTATTCAAGTTAAACAAGCTAAAAATATTTTCAGACCTTGATTTATAAAAGTTCTTTTGAATGTGTGCACTCAATCGTATGATTTATTTTTTCTGATAAGAAAAAAGCTTGTTTTCTTTCACGACAGCTATAATTAATTATCCATCTACAAAATAGAAGTGATAGTCATTTTTATTTCGTAAAAAATAATACTGGATTTTTTTTCATATGTTTGTTTTACACTTTGATTTGATTCCTGTTTTTTTCTTTTTTTTCTTTCTCATATAAAGAAAAAGTACGGTATTGGTATCTGTAAAATTAACTGATCTCAAGATGATGACACTTTTTTTTACGTTTTACATGAACATGAACCCAAAAAAAGTTAATTTTACAATTTTGTCCGTCCTTGGCCATGGATCCAAAACGGTTGGATGTATTTTTTTTTAACTTGATATTTAAATTTAAGAGAATTATAAGCCTACATATCATTAAAATGATTTTTTCAATTTTTTCTAACAAGTCATGTATTTTTGTTACTCGATTCTTTAAAACAATAATTAAAATGTTTTCTCTTTGCTGTTATGTCTGTTTATTTTACTCGACAATAACGCTAAAATTTTACAGATGGCTGTTTTAGATTTGGGGCCTTACTGTTTGTGTTGTTGCTCTTTAGAGAAGAAAACAAAGAAATACACCACCCACTTTGCCATCAAGTTACGTTAAGTCAATCAGAGCAGAAAGTAATTAAGACGAAAGGTTCGCTCGTTAGTTAAGACATCAAATCCGCCGTCGAATGGGGATTGGAAAGGAAGGGAAAGATTAATCAGCACGTACACACAAGTATAAAACAAAAGTGACCCTTAACACTTCCAGAGTGGTCTAAAACTCATAATTATTACACCTGCTTGCTATGTAAATTGTAAATCCTTATTTTTTTTATCAAGTCTATTGAAATAGCTCCGCAGATCTGGTTACAATTTTTTTTTGAAAATAATAATAATTAGCACCGCGTCTTACTACCCGTTCGGATTATACGCTTTACGTACTAATTACGCTAATGGTATAGGAATTGGGAAGGTTGAATTAGAGGAAGTGAACCCGTATTTGCGTGGAGGTAGAGTGGAAAACCATGTAGGAAAAACCACCCTCAGTTCACCCGACCGAGATTCGAACCTCGATCTCCCCGTCCTCAGCGGTCGAGCTCAACACGACAAGCGCGTTAGCCAACTACGCCACCGAGACGGGTTTTTGGAAAATAATTTAATGTCACATTTTCACACTTTTTTTTAAATTTCATTTAATATAACTTAAACTATAGGGTTGTTAAGTTAAAAGAGCCCTGTTAGAATATTTTGACTTAATTTTGGCGTGTACTATATTTTGAAATACCGCACAGTAGAATTTTTGGTTAGAACCACGTTTCACTATCTGTTAGTTTCACACCCTTATTTACTGATAGAGATAATGGCTTAGATATGAGTAGGGTTGGATTTAAAAGAAGTGTACCCGAATTTGCGTAGATAGATTGGAAAAAAGTATTTAGGAAAATAACACCCTCGACCGGGATCGAACCACAATCTGCTAATCTTAAACAGTCTAGTATGTTGTGAGAGTAGCGTCTTGTACCATGCGGCCACCGAAGTGGGTTGTATCATATATTTAAATGTTGAGCTATAGTTGAACCTCTGCGAGGGAATGTTTCTCTTAACAAGGTGGTTCTTCAATAAACAACGTAACCCTATTGAGAGGGGTGAGTTCTAATGTTTACATGGTGTTACATGGGCGGGGGCAGGGAATTACATCCGTGTTAAGTAACACAGATCTTATACTTAAATAATTATAATGTTGAAATATAATTCTATTGTTCATAAAAAAATAAAGAATTACTATATACTTAGAATTGTTAGAAATCGATTATGTTTAGATTTTTAAAATGAGTTCTGAGTAATTATATTTTTTTAGCACCGCGTCTTACTACCCATTCGGGTTATCCGCTTATTCACTAATTACTCTAATGGTTTTATGGGGTTGAAAAGGTTACATTTATAGGAAGTTTACTCTCATTTGCGAAGAGGTATCGTGAAAAACCATTTAGGGAAAACCACCCTCAGTACATTCTACCGAGATACGAACCACGATATCTCAGTCATCAGCCCCCCTCACCCCCAACACGAGAGTGAAATTCGGAAAGTTTCAACCCTTGAATTAAAATTGATAAATTTTGTTTGTGGTTGGCACATAATAAATTACATAACTGATAACGACTGACAACGATTTGGACTTGTATGGAATAAATAAAGACATATCTGAGTAAAATAATTTTTAAATAAATGAATTGACATATTTTTTTGAAACTACAAACATATATTATGTAAACTAATCTGTCACATTTACGATTCATAAATAAATGCCATTAGTCATGTACTCGCCTCGGTGTCGTAGTTGGCTAACGCGCTGGTCGTGTTGAGCTAGACTGCCGAGGATGGAGAGATCGAGGTTCGAATCTCGGTCGGGTCAACTGGGGTTGGTTTTTCCTATGTAGTTTTCCACTCTCCCTCCATGAAAATGAGGGTTCACTTCCTCTAAATTCAACCTTCCCAAATACTAACCCTGTATGGTAATTAGTACTTAGGCGTATAACCCGAACAAGTAGTAAGATGCGTTTAAATAAAAATTAATAGTTATGTACGTAGTATTGGATATCTGTATCCCATAGATTCTGTCCCAAGTATGTCATGTGAAAAACATTAGAATAAACCCCTACCTAAAAATTTAATTTAGTAATATTTTAATTTGTTCAAAATTGTAAAAGCTACGTTATGTAATAAACCGATCTTAGAGAAATCTTTATTCCCCCAAATGAATTATTTCCCTCATACTTTACGTTTATAAAATCATATAACTCGTTGAACTACATTTATCAAAAATTATTTTCGAGTGAAACTACTGGTAAAAAGGCGGTGTAGCGGGAGGAGATGGTGGTATATTATTTAGTTTGTTTATGTTTATCCCCTTTCTACCCTTTTAGGCTATACGCTTTTAATTATAATCTGAGGGTATGAGAAAAGATATATTTTTGAGGAAATATACCCTCATTTTGGTGTTAAGTGTGTCATAAACCATTTAAGGAAAAAACATTCTTAATGAACCCTTATTAGATTCGAACCTCAAACTCTTTGTCACCGGTAAATCAGACTAAATGAGCTTAACATTTAGACCACGTGTCCACTATAATTCACTAAATCCTAAATAATATTAGCCCTTCTCGTTGAAAGATGTCGAAATCGAATAAAAGAATGTTTATTTTATTATTTTATTTACTGCTCTCGTAGTAGACTGCTGATGACAGGGAGTTCGAGGTTTGAATCTAGGTCAGGTAAACTGGGGGTGGTTTTTCATAATTTATTTTCCACTCTCCGTCCACGCAAATGCGAGTACACGTCAACTATATATAAACTTCTCAATCCCCCTACAACCATCAGAGTAATTATACTACTATAATGCCACATGGCTGACTCACTCACTGACATTAATGTTTACCCACTTCCAGATGAGATAGAAACTTGAAATTTGGCAAACTTATAGCTTCTACCCTGTAACCGACGGGAAAATTCCAAAAGTTAAAAATTTTAATATCAACCCCCGTAAAAAAACGTTCAAAATGTCGGAGCAACTTTAAAGTCGGCGCAGACCTTTCTCTGGAGGTCTCTTGTGGCTAAACGGTAAGACCTATCAAAAAACGGCTCTGGAATTACATTAGTTTACATCCACTTGCAAAGAAAACTCACTGGGGGTTTGGGTCGAACGGGTAGTAAGAAGGGCTTTATATATATATAAATAAAGGAAAATAACACGTGTCCTCTTTACGAGCTTAGACACATGAATGTGAAATTGTATTTGGTTTGGAGACGTGAGGGGGGATCGAAGGAAGGAGGAAGTGTGAGAGAGTCAGAGATTGAAAGGGCGATTATAAAAACCCCAGAATGTCGCGCCATTTGACAAGCGAAGATAGATAGCTCCACTCTCGCCCCAGTCGCGGATAGTGATTGTTTGAGATAGGAGGGGCGATAAGCTCTCTCTTTCACTTTACACCAAATAAAATAACAGTTCCGTTGTATTGTTTTGAGTTATGTACATAGATAATTACTCTAAAGAGGAAGGAAGCATTTTAGAGGTGATGTACCTGCATTTGCTTGGAAAGAGAGTGAGAAACCATTTAGTAAAAACTACACTCGGTAGGCTCGACCGGGATTTAAACCCCGTCCTCAGCAGGCACAACAGTGCTTAGACTATTCGGCCACCGAAGCGGGTGAACTTTTATAAAAATACAAACAATTTTTTTTTGTGATTAATATTAAAATAGTAATACCTAACTTTTGTTAATATAATTTCGTAGTTATTAGCATTTTTTTCTTCTTCTTTATTTGGAATATTTGACGTGCACTTTCTGAGCCGATATCCATACCAGCACCCGACTTATATACTAACTTAATTCCTAGAACAGACACAACACCCAGTCCCCAGCTGTTAATTAATCACTGTGAAAGGGTAAACCCACATTTCATTAATGATCCATTTTCCGGCCATGCCGGAAATCGAACTCGGGGACCCTTTTCTCAAAGAACAAGCACGTTACAAAATGAGCTAAGTTTTTAGGACTGGTATTTATATTACCTGTCAAAACTAACAATTCCAGATCACATGACTTGACTTATGAATATATGAAAATCTCTCAATAACTGTCAAATCATTCCAGACGAGCTTGCTGTTTAGTACATGTGACTATTGGGGTTTACGAGAGGTTATTTTCTGACCAAATTGATTAAATTGACCTACCACTTACAAACGAACTTAATTCTATAACACACATAACACCCAATACCCTACCCAATAATTTATCACTTAGGTGACCTGGCGGTCTAGGGGTAAGGTGTCAGACTTCTGTGCTGGAGGCCCGGGGTTCTATCCTCGGTCCCGACACAGATTTATCTGATTACCAAACCCTTCCTTCACCTCTGACAAGACGTGTATTAATCACAACTTGTGAATGTGTGGAATGCCAGGCCTCCATCGTGGTTCGGATTACACGTTAGACTGTAGGTCCTCCATTTCATCTCACAATCACCCTACCATTACACATTAGCTTAAGTGCGTATTACCCGAACGGGTAGTAAGACGCGGTGATAATAATAATAAATTATTATTATCTCTGTGAAAAGATAGGGACTCTAATTTCACTAGTGAATAATCTTTTAAACCACACTAAGAAACGAACCCGTAGACCATTTTAATGAACAAGCAGACGCACCACCGAGTGAGTTAAGGTGTTAAACCACTTCATTTCGGTCGTGGTACAAGTACCGAGGTGGGGGGCCTGCTCAAAATTCACATCGACAGCACATTTTGTGTCTCGGCGTGTTGTTTTTTCTGCTCCTTGGACATCTTATGAGAACAAAAGCGAATGACGCAGTAAAAACTGTTTAAAAAAATTATATTATTTTTAACACTCCCCACCCTTTTTTCTTTCCTCTTTCACAGCCTCCTTCTATACCTTTTCACGTCAGCTATGGACCCTTCACACCCGTATCGGTGGCCGCATGGTTTAAGACATCACTCTCCTGTTAGACTATACTGCCGATCAGGGGGAGATTGATTGTAACGAGGTTTTAATTTACAAAATGTTTTTCCACTCTTCCTCCACGCAAAAACGAGTACACTTCCTACCAATAAAACCTACCTCATCCTTAAAACCACTAGCATAATTAGTACATAAGTGTATATTCCGAACCAGTAGTGAGACGTGGTGTTAAAAAAACATAACGAACGACTTAACATTGTATAATCGGTTACATAATTTTTTCCTTTTTAATCAAGTTTTTTTTATTAGATTGTACCCTATTGCTGGACACGTGGGCAAAGGCGTTGGTCTAATTTTGTATGATTTGCTGGCTACGGGATGTTCGGCGTTTAAATATCAGCTGGTCTACTTTTTTAAATGTTTTCCCACATTACTTCCGCCTTCAGCACACCCAACCGAGAATCGAACCTCTATCTCCCCGTCATCGCATATGTACTAATTACTCTAGTGTGTTAGGGAAGATGATGGTTGAATTTAGAGGAAGTGTACCCGAATTTGCGTGGAAAACAATTTTGGAAAAACCCACCGCAGCAAACCCTATCAGGATTCGAACCCCGATGTCATCGAGAGTCCAGTCTAAGCTGAAAGTGATGCCATAGACCATGCAGCCACTGAAGCAGGTCTTCTTTAAATTAATGATGTGACGATGAGAAAGGTAGATATTTTGAGGAAATGTACTCCCATTGGCGCAGAGGCACGCGTATAGTGACAAACCATTTAGGAAAGATTAAAAAAAACTTCCCGATACTTGTTCGGAATTCAAACACTGACACTGGTATACCAGACCAGTCGCCTTAATCCGCATGCCCACCGATGCTGATAGTAACGGTTTATTACAGACCGTTTTAATCTTTTTGTTTTTACCAGTCTGAGCGGGGTTTGGTCACCGTCTAAAACTCAAGGCCTCAACGTTCTTGACCATGACCGAGTTTCCCTACTATCACATGTAGTACAACCAACGCAAACTCTTGGAGCGACTCACCTTTGCAGCCAGTCATTAGGCTCTCATAGCTACGTAACAGCGACCTGGACCGACGACGATAGTCGAGTTTCATCCTGATCTCTTTCACACTTCGGCCGCTCGGACAGCGGAATAATAGCACATTTATTTCCTATACCCGAGCGGATCGCTTACATTCTAATTCTAAAGAGGTAGGGAGGAAGTCTCACATATTCTAGAGGCAAATTGGAAGCGAGGCTACCCTCGGACCATTCGGCGAACTAAAGTGAGGCAATACGTGGCTGAGCCAACCCGCGTCGGTACCTTAAAGTGTACGCGTGCTTTCTTTCGGCCTCGACCTGCCTCGCTGTAGTATTATTATTACCGTGTCTTACTACCCGTTCGAATTATACGCACTTACGCTAATGTGTAATGACAGGGTGATTGTGAGATGAAATGGAGGACCTACAGTTTAATGTGGAATCCGAACTATGGCAGAGGCCTGGCATTCCCCACATTCACGTCTTGTCAGAGGTGAAGGAAGGGTTTGGTAATCAGATAAATCTGTGCCGGGACCGAGGATTGAACCCCAGATCTCCAACACAGAAGTCCGACACCTTACCCCTAGACCGCCAGGTCACCCAACCAGTCAGTATCGTTGAACATTATAACTAATATCAAGGCTGATGGTCATGAGGGCTAAGGCGTCAGTTCTGCAATATTATCTATACCTGGTGACGGGGAGGTCGAATCTCGGTCAGGTGTTTTTGGGGGTAGTTCTCCTTGTGTGGTCTAATAATGGGATTTTCCCTTACTCTTCCCGAATTAATGCAAGGTAATTTCATAGTTAAAAAAAAACTACAATCATCTTTTCAACCCTCTATTAAACCGTTAAATAGCTATTATGTTAAAAACTTGTGGCGTAGAAATGATTTAAAGTTTATTAATCTGATAGCAAAAGCCATACATTTTATCAATACAATAACGTGCAGAAATCTAGCGCTATTCAACGAGTTGTCTGCTATTTCAAAATATGGCTCAAGTTAAAATGTAGGTGAAATGTATCTATACTTCATCCAATAGGCTTGAAAAAAATATTAAATTTTATAGTTGAAAATATATTGATCATCGTCATCATCATCATCATCATCATCATGAGCAGCTTCCATTCACTGGCTGGGTCTCTTAGGAACATGAGCCTCTCCACTGCCTTCTTCCTTCCCTCCATCTCTCTCCTTCCACCTTGGCCCAGTACTCTCCTCCACCACCTCCTTCCTTCCCTCCATCTCTCTCTCTCCACCTTGTCCCAGTATTCTCCTCCACCACCTCCTTCCTTCCCTCCATCTCTCTCTCTCTCTCCACCTTGTCCCAGTATTCTCCTCCACCACCTCCTTCCTTCCCTCCATCTCTCTCTCTCTCTCCACCTTGGCCCAGTACTCTCCTCCACCACCTCCTTCCTTCCCTCCATCTCTCTCTCCACCATGGCCCAGTACTCTTCTCCACACTCCTCCTTACTCCCTTCAGTTCCTTGGTCTTACTCCCATTTCCTCCCTCCACCTTGGCCCAGTCCTCTCCTCCACACTCCTCCTTACTCCCTTCATTTCCTTGATCTTCCTCCCATCTCCCTATCCTCCTGGACTTTCTTTCCCTCTCAATTCTCCTCACGTGACCATACCACCTTAGTGCCATCTCTCTCCTATCTTGGACCGGCTCCTCCTTTACTATTCTCCTTACTCTCTCTCATTTCTCATCCTGTCATATTCTGTCACACCGATCCTGCTTCTCGGAAGTTTCTTTTCATTTGGCTGCATTCTGCTTCAATCCTGTGATAAGAAAATTATTAATTTATAACGGTGTTTTACATGGAATATCGCAGTTTATGAGATCAAAGTAAATTGTTATATAAACATAGATGTAGCCTTCCTCGAATAGTCATTTTTACTAGAATCCTAGCTACCAATCACACCCGCTTCAGTGGTTGCGTGGTCTAACACAACTCTCTTGCAGTAGACTGGACTGCCGATGACGGGGAGATCAAGGTTTTGACTAAATAATTGATTTGGATAAGGATTCATATCATGATACGGATGTTCGCATCCGTTGTTCACATTAGTGAGAAAGTTCAATATTTATAGTATTTTTTTATGTAATACCAATAGTTTTTGCAGCGCACGCGGAGAAAGCATATTTTTAGGCAAATTCTTTTATACCTTGTGACCCGCCTCGGTGGCGTAGTTGGCTAACGCGCTTGTCGTGTTGAGCCCGACTGCTGAGGACGGGGAGATCGAGGTTCGAATTTCGGTCGGATGAACTGAGGTTTTTTTTTCCTAAATGGTTTTCCACTCTCCCTCTACGCAAATGCGGGTTCACTTCCTTTAATTAAACCTTCCCAATTCCTAATCCATTAGCGTAATTAGTACTTAAAGCGTATAACCCGAACGGGTAGTAAGACGCGGTGCTAAACATTATTATAGTTATTATAATACCTTGTGTAAAACTATCGACATTTTTTATGAGGAATAAATTAAATTCACTCGCTGATAATGTAGCTTTATATTGGTTAAAGAATTTTTAAAATCGGTCCAGTAGTTTTTGAGTTTATCCATTACAAACAAAAAATCTTTCCTCTTTATAATATTAGTGTAGAAAACAGCAAACATAAAAATAATTTAGAATACATTATTTTTAGGGATTTTGAAGCTTCAAATTTCCCAATACCATAATAAATACCGCGTTGTGAAGATATTTATCTCTGAGTAGATGGTGACCTTAAGAAATTTCGTTTTGGAATATTATCTAACATTTTACTGAGCTATAATAATATTATTTAAGGCTACGAAATTAATAGTGATTGTAAATTATGAAGTGAGATTAAGTCCTGAATAATTAATTATAATTTAAGGAGTTGACTCTTTTAAGTTAATCAACTGAATATAAAAGCATTGTTTTCAATTAATATATGTTGTAAAATACTTGGAACATTGTTTGCACAATAATGTCTACCTTGAAATACAAGAATAAGCATCATAAGAAAATTACGATCTCATTTTTTTAATTTTTGTTTCCGTAGCGTTTCTTTTATGGTTATTTTTTCTCCACCGGTTTCCCAAGGTAATGACGTAAACTACCCGGTCACCGGTGTGCAGAAATGCGAATCTCCTCTCACAAAAAAAACAACAACTTTTTATTCATCTCGAAGCTCTTCAGGTTGTTATTTCACGAAACAAATGAAAGTTATTCCTACTATGGAAAAATTCTGGTATGAAGAAACTTTTAGAAGATTTGTATGAAAAAAATCTGGTCAATATTGATATTATTATTATTATTATTATTAGCACCACGTCTTAATACCCGTTAAGGTTATACACATATGTACTAATTACGCTAATGGTTTTAGGGATTGTAAAGGCTAATTTTAGAGGAAGTGTATCTGGACTTGCGTGAAGGGAGAGTGGGAAACCATTTTGGGAAAAAAAACTCGGTACACCCAACCGAGATTCTAAGCTTTATCTCCTCGTCATCGACAGTTTAGTTTACTGCGAGAGTAGTGCGTTAGATTATGCGGTCACCTAGGCGGGTAATTTACTGTATACTTTGTGTGACTTTATGTGAATACTCGCTTTGATTGTTGGGGCTTATGCCCCCAAACTCCCAATGCGTTTTCTTTGCAAGTGGATGTAAACTAATGTAATTCCAGAGCCATTTTTTGATAGGTCTTACCGTTTAGCCACAAGAGACCTCCAAAGAAAGGTCCGCATCGACTTTAAAGTTGCTCCGACATTTTTAATTTTCTTCATGGGTTAAATTTTTTTTTTTTACTTTTTGGAATTTTCCCGTCGGTTTCAGGCTAAAAGCTATAAGTTTGCCAAATTTCAAGTTTCTAGCTCATGTGGAAGTGGGTAAATATTAATATCAGTGAATGAGTCAGCCATGTGGCTTTATAATAGTATAAAATTGATAATAGCTTTCAAAAGTGACAACTGAAGATAACATCACTTGACGTATGAAGACAAGAACGTAGTTTTATTAACATTGTCCAACTGTCTGGTACGGTTCTCCTTGTCAAGATCCTACGTATCGTCATGCTGGGTGAGCAGCTAACTTTTGACTTGAACTTAACTCCCAGGATACACGCATCGGTGGGCACGCGGACTAAACGTCGAACCCACACAGCCTTTATATTTGGAACAAGGCACAAGAATGGTGGATAAAAACATATAAAAGGAATGAACACAACATGTCTTTTGCAATTAATAGACCAATATAGTTCACACTTTATATTGCTGCCGGTTACCTGGTAGTCTAGGGGTAAGGTGTCAGATTTCTGTGCTGGGGGTCTGGGGCTCAATCCTCGGTCCCGGCACAGATTTATCTGATTACTAAGCCCTTCCTTCACCTCTGACAAGACGTGTATTAATCACAACTTGTGAATGTGTGGAATGCCAGGCCTCCGTCGTGGTACGGATTCCACGTTAAACTCTAGGTCCTCCAGTTCATCTCAAAATCACCCTACCATTGCACATTAGCGTAAGTGCATATAACCCGAATGGGGAGTAAGACGTGGTGCTAATAATAATACAGTGATGACATTGGATAAAGAGGTAATGGCTGCTTATTGAATAAAATCCATCGTTACCTCCCAAACCCCGACCTAGGTTTCATACTATCGTAACTCATCAGGAGAGAGTGTGAAAGGTGCAACGCAACTTTCTAAAAGAGGAAAACCGAAAAAACAAAATGGAGAAGAAAGGAAATATGTAAAGAATAATAGGACAATCAGAGAGAGGAACATGTAATAATAATAATAATAATAATAATAATATTTAGCACCGCGTCTTCCTACCCATTCGGGTTATACGCTTTAAGTACTAATTACGCTAATGGGTTAGGAATTGGGAGGGTTGAATTAGAGGGCGTGAACCCGCATTTGCGTGGAGGGAGAGTGGAAAACCATTTAGGAAAAACCACCCCCAGTTCACCCGACCGAGATTCGAACCTCGATCTCCCCGTCATCGGCAGTCGAGCTCAACACGACAAACACGTTAGCCAACTACGCCACCGAGGTGGGTAGGAACATGTAAATGTAATAACATAATGGATAAACATACAGCCTGATCTAGTCTCTTTTTCCCGGTGATGGGCAGGTCTAGGTTCGAATACCGTTTGAGTGTACTGAGAATGTTTTTTTTTCTTAAATTGTTTCCCTCTCTTCCACGCAAATGTGGGTGTATTTCCTCTAAATGGTTCTTACCTCATCACTACCCCGCTGGTGTAGTTAAATGTCTACAGACGAAACCGTTATTAAGACATAGAGCGTAAATGGACACTCAGGAAACCTTCTCTTTATGCTGTGGATTTTCATCTTTCCTCCAGGAAAACGTTGGCGCAGTTACTTAAAATGCACCCTACCCATATTGTTTCCGTATCCATTTGGGACTATATTTATAGTGAACTCCAAATTATATTTATTTATCATCTATAATCAAAATTATATTTCAATAAATTGACTATATTATAAGTAGTGTCCTAAATTTAATCACCAAAATTTTTAGGTACATGTTTCGAAGTGATAAAATATTATTTTTTCCTTGTTTTTTTTTATTAATATGGCTATTTAGATTAATTATCGTTGTATTCATTAAAAATGTATCTTTAATATTGCCATTGCCCTATAAAAATAGTTTTTTTTTGACACACATATTGTGTTTGTAAAATTATTATTATTATTTGCACCGCGTCTTACTACCCGTTCGGGTTATACGCACTTACGCTAATGTGTAATGTTAGGGTGATTGTGAGATGAAATGAAGGACCTACAGTTTAACGTGGAATCCGAACCATGGTGGAGGCCTGGCATTCCTCACATTCACAAGATGTCTTGTCAGAGGTGAAGGAAGGGTTTGGTAATCAGATAAATCTGTGCCGGGACCGAGGATTGAACCCCGGTCGCCAGCACAGAAGTCTGACACCTTACCCCTAGACCACCAGGTCACCGTTTGTGAAATTATAATTTATAATTTTGAATCAAGTTTTCTTAATTATTTACCCGTTAAACTAGAATCCCACGTGCCACCAAAGTCACTTCTCTTGAAAGCGGTTACAAACTTGCATCACCCATTGTTATGTCGAGAGATTGATGGTTAGAGATATAAATTCCGTCGTATACAATCTGGAATCTTTCTCGCATTATGACCCCCCCATCCCCCCCTCCCCAAGTCAAATGACGTCATCCATATTAATGTGGTCATTAGGAAAACGTAAGAGATCTTCTCTAGCTTGCAGTGAAAGTATATTTATTGATATAGGCTTTACCACGTCTTACTACCCTTGCGGTTTATCCGTATTTAACTTCTCTATTGGTATAGGTAGTATGAAGGGGAATTTTGGAAGAAATGTACTCTCGTCTGCGTGGAGTGAGATTGAGAAACCATTAAAGAAATACCACCCTCGGCCGGGATTTAAACCACAAAATCCCCCCCTCCCTTTTTCACCGGCAAACAAGGATGCACACCGATGTGGGTTTCAATGACAATAGACTATAAAATAGAAAGTAAAGTTTTCACACATTTGAATAATTTGTTATTTTACGCCAAACTTAGGACTCTTCATGTTTACACATTCAATTTTTTTTTTAAATTGTTACCCATAATAGTATAAAATAATATTACACTCTCACACGTCATCCGGATTGTTGGTTGCATGGTCTAAGGCGTTACCTTCACGGCGATTCACTAAATTACCGATAAGCGAGATGTTGCTGCTCGAATCCCAATCGGTTGTATTGAGAGTGTTTTTTTCCCCTCCTAAATCTTATCCCACTTTTCCTCTACGCTGATATGAGTACATTTTCCTTAAAAGGCTATCCATACTCCCTCAGTTTAAATATGTGGATGGTCCGGACGGGTAGTATGATAGGGTGCATTAGAAAAACTCATCTGTTTTCGTATGTTCTTCAGACTATGCCTTAAACCAGAGTGATGCAAAGTTTTTCATCCAAAGGATCAAATCTGATCATCAATTTGCATCGCGGGTTGAATATATATTTAATAAGCTCATCATCTTACTCGTTTATAGGCCTACACATATCAATTAATAAACAATTATTTTTAATACTTAAATTATACATTGTATTTTTGGTTGGTAGAATATTTGTTTATATGTATATGTTATATATATATATATATATATATATATATATATATATATATAAGAGTGTGTGTATTCATAGTCTATATATAAAACTATTTGAGCCAATTTGACATCGAATCGGAAAATTATACCTCCAAATATCACAAGTCGTAATAATTTGGAACTTAACAACGATCAATAAATAATTAAATTAATAGAACAAATCAATTAACAATATTTGTTGGATCCTGCATCGGTAGACACGAGGACTAAACGTCAATCTCAAAAGACCTAATCTGCCAGTGATGGGGTCTGAGTACACTTCCTGTAAATTATACTTATATTCCATTCACGATAGGTTTTTACCTGGATGACAGTTCGAAAATCACATGTTTAGGTTTTGGGTTGCCAACACTTGTAAAAGATCACAGTTTTGTTATAAATGTAAAAATCTTTAATTACCTGTTATATTTTACATTTAAAATAACGTAAACTTAAGTTTTCTCATATTATTATTATTATTTTTAATAATTTCTTTTTGTCCAGCTCGAAACAATATTTTAAACATAATTAAAAGTGCTCATTTTTCGTTTTGAAACGTTACTGATTTTGTGTAATATAGTGCATACATCAATACCTTTTAATACAGGCATCATATTTACTTGGAAAAGAGAAAATTGTTGTCATTTTTTTACATACAATACATGATTTTATGATTATTTTATCATATTTTGAAATATTTAACTGAATAAAGTACTTTCATCAACTGCGTGTCCGCATCATTGTAAAAAAAACTTGTTTACCGTTATGTTCAATCGCATGGTTTAAATTCGTCAGTCGCCATTTTGAGGCTATGTTCGTTAGAAGTTTTTGTGAAAGTGATGTTAATATCTTTTCAAGAGGAATAAAACTATAAATAAACTTTGTGTCCTACCTCAAATAAATATATAAATAATATTGGCCTAAATTACTGTGGTTAACTATCACATTAATATATTAACATCTATTTTCATTACAGTCATCCAAAGTGATAGATGTCAGCTGTATGCGTAGTGATATATTAGGGATTACATCTAGTAACATTTCGAGCTGTCATTCAGGTAAACCTAGCTCGTGAATGCCTTATAAACCATCCCTATCCATTAATGACATTAAACGCTTTCAGACCGTACGAGTAATAAGACGTGATAACAAAAAAATTATACACATACCGATATTTACTATATATTATATATGTTTAGCGATTCAATTTTAGAATTTGTTCTTTTTAAGGATTTGACAAACGTGGAGACAGTCATTACCTTTTAACGGACTTCAAACTTCCACGTATCCCACTTGAGAAAATATAAACTTTTTTAAGTCCCCCGATCGATACTCGAACACGGACCACTTAAAGAGACTCGGGAGTTTTAATACCGTCCCACAATACCGATAGCTTAGACCTCTCAGCCACGGCAGAATCTGTAAGGACTCTTCTTTTGAAAGTTTCAGAGTGCCTATTTCAGCAGCTGGAAGTTCTCTTTGAGCTTTTACTATTCCAAATATAAGAGCTAGCTTTACCAGTCATATCCGTGCCCATGGGTATAGGGAACTACTAGAAGTCTAGAAGAGTCTGGTTTAATTCCGGGTGATGGCTGACGAAAATATTTATGAATTGAACATTGGTTCGTCCCGCTAGATCTGAGTTTGTGCTATTAACACGCGTACGCTGAGGGATTAACCTAAGAGGTTAGGGGTTGTGGAGGGAAAATAAGAAGAAACCAGTTAAACTTTTCCTTAAACTGAAAAATGACACCTCGACATGCGAATCGAACCCGGGACCTTGGGCTTAGTACGCCAATGCTCTAACCACTGAGCTATCCAGGAATCTTCCCGTGCCCAGGGTAATTCTTCACTCATAGCTTAAGGCAGATTCTGTGATGGACGTGGGGAGGGAACTCGTCAGCTACTTATATGTAATCAATTATAAGATCACCTGCCATCATTCAAAGGTCTAGGGTTCGATTCCCATGTCTAGGTGTCAATTTTTAATTTAAAGAATATGATATTTAGATGCGGCTATAACTGTAACCAACAAATAAAATAGCTTAGATATTTAATCCATCAATTAGCATTTGCCTAGACAATAGGTGATAAATCCTCCATAAGTACACCCGACCGAGGTTCGAACCTTGATCTCCCCGTCATCGGCAGTCTAGTCTAATGCGAGAGTAGCTACTTAGACCATGCGGCCACCGACGTGGGTTGAGATAGTTGTTGATAGAAAGTATTGGTATTAGTAGACTACATACGAATGAAACACAGCATTGACCCACATTATAACTTTTTTTTCTACATCTATTACTCTTTCCAGCCTGGGTCAGTTTTTTATTCAAGCCATATATTTCCCACTACCGGCTGACTAGGCCTGTCGTAGTTTCACATGCCTTATAATCTAAATTACGACTAGGACCGGCACAACATCCAGTCCCCGTCCGTTAATTCATCACTCTGAAAGGGTAAATCCACAGTTTACCAATGATACATTTTTTGGCCACGCCTGGAATGGAACCCGGGCTCCTTAGTTCAGTAGGCAGACATGCTACCGATCGAGCTAACATGTTGGATCCTCTCTATAACCATGGTATTAAAATTAAGTATAAACAATGACGATTCACAATCGCGTCTTGATGCTCGTCCTAAACACATTTAAATCACTCTACTAAAGTGCAGTAGCCCCATGACTTCTTTGGTGCTGACTGACAGCTCACAGCTGACAGCTTTGAAAAGCTATCAAACCAAATTATGTATTCCTACGCCGAATCATATGATCTGCAAAAAAACATGTTTTTAGCAGCTGTCAGAAGTCAGCTGTGAGCTGTCAGTCAGCACCAAAGAAACCATGGGGCTACTTGTAGGCATGAGGAAGGTAGAATATAAAGTAAATCTACCCGTATTTGCTTATTGGGAGGGTGAGAAATGTCTCGAGGGAAACCACCTTACACATCATACCTTTCCAGGATCAGAACCCTGACCATTCCAGTAATCGAAAAACCAGTATTGATAAGCCTGACCATTTTGGGTCCAGCGCGAATATCTTAAAGGGTCGTGACGGCATTGAAGCAGTTGCATCTAACGCCGGCAATCATTATGACCAATAACACCAAGGTGAGCTGGCCATTGTTCAAGAAGATCCAATAAAGAACCAACTAGGAAACTTATCTTGGCCACAAACGAGTACCATCTCCTCTTTTCTTTTCTTTTTGTATGGCAGGAATGAAAAATACTGGTTCCTCAGTAAACGTGAGAGGTCACAAAGGCCTGATATACCGTGAGTGGAAGGATGACATAGACTGCGGTGTATTCAACAGAGTTGGATGTTTCTATCTGAGAAGTTTCTGGTTGAAGTTGTTTCATCTCAGTTTCCCAATTAGACTCCTCTTTAGGTTTGTGTACAATCAATGAAATCACTTCCTTTTTGTTGATGTACAAAGAAGGTCATGATTCTCCAGTGATAGGTTGTCACAGAAAGGTATTTTTTTATACTTTCTTACTGGTTAAATTTCCTCGTTAGGAAATGATAACATCCTTGGCAAAACCTAAAGGGCATATCCTTATTAATGATAGACAATGCGAAAATCGTACATACATACATGCATACATATATGCATACATATACATATACACATACATACATGCATATACACATACACATACATATACACATACAATACATGCATATAAACATACAATACATACATACATATATGCATACATACATGCATATACACATACAATACATACATACATGCATATATGCATACATACATGCATATACACATACAATACATACATGCATACACATACAATACATACAGATTAATAGACACAAGGCAAACGTCTCCTACGTTTTTTACTTCAAGATCAGTTTCAATCGATGACAAATTTTGAATTCATTTAGATCTCAGAATCCTCTTTTATAAAAATATAAACTTTTATTTAAACATTTCCGCAGTCGAGCTCATTTTCATTTAATTGATGCTCTTCTGCGAAAATGGAATTAGTTTTGTTTAGCACCGCGTCTTACTACCTGTTCGGGTTATACGTATATTTACTAATTACGTTAATGAGAAAGGGATTAAGAAGGTGGAATACCTTAGATCATCCGGCCACCGAAGCAGTCAGTGGATCTCTGGGGTGAAGAGCAAGTACCTCCTGAACTATGTTGAAGAGTAGTGCTAGGTGTGCAATATGAGGTCGAAACTGTTAAAGCTAAAGAACCGAGAAAACACCGGAAATATTTTCTGGAAAAAAAATATCTGTAAAACACTGATAATTAATTAATAGACAAAATTATAAAATTACTGGAGTGTATGATCATTTGGGAGATTGAATCTGTAGCTTTTTCATTTATAATTCATTCACGACCTTAGTTTACTTGGATAACAACTCAAAAATTACCAGAAATAGCCCCTTATGTATTCCTACGCTAACAGCTGACATTTATCACTTTGGATGGTTGTAATGAAAACAGATGGTAATGTATGAATGTGATTGTTAACCACGGTGATTTAGGCCAATATTATTTATATATTTATTTGAGGTCGGACACAAAGCTTATTTATCGTTTTATTTCACTTTAAAAAAAATATTCACAGCACTTTCACAAAAGATATAACGAACATAGATTCAAAATGGCGACCGACTAATTTAAACCATGCGATTGAACATAACGGAAACCAGTTCTTTACAATGCTACATCCACGTAGTGGATACAAATATTTGATTCACTTAAATATTTCAAAATACGGTAAAATAATCATAAAATGTACTATATAGTAAAAAAATGACAAGTATTTTCTTTTTTACAAGTAAATACGATGTCTGTATTAAAAGGTACTAATGTATGCACTACATTACACATAACCAATAACGTTCCAAAGCGAAGAATAAGTACTTTTAATTATGTTTAAAATATTGTTTTTTAGTTGGATAAAGGGAAATTATTAAAAGTAATGAAATAGTATGAGAAAACTTAAGTTTACGTTATTTTAAATGTAAAATATAATAGTTTTTTTTTAAATTAACATTTATAACAAACACGGGGATCTTTTACAAGTGTTGGTAACTAAAAGCCTAAGCATATGATTTTAGAACTGTCATCCATCATGAACAGACTCTTAAGAAAATGTACTTATTACATCCATTACAATTTCCAGCCTGTGGCCCGAGTCAATCTTTTTTATTCAAGCCATATATTTTCCACTACCGGCTTACTAGGCTTGTCGTAGCTTCATATGCCTTATAATTTAACTTAAGACTAGGACAGGCACAACTCCAGTCCCCAGCTGTTAATTTATCACTGTGAAAGGGTAAAACCACATTTCACCAAAGATAAATTTTCGGTCATTCCGGGAATTTAACCCGGGATCCTTAGCTCAGTAGATAAGACATGCTACCGACTGAGCTAAGGTGTCGGATTCACGTAAGGAAATGCTAACTGAATAATCAAGTCGCACTTGAGTCGAACTCATGCCAAATACCCCGGCCCTTATTTTCCCCACCCAATAGCATTGGATCACGTAATAACTGCATACATTTCTCCGTCAAGGTCAAATCATCATGTAAAATAAAAATTTCACTCTTCTATAACCAATATCTAAATTGTCTGGAAAAAAATTATAATTCCTTCCTAATTTTGTATTTAAAAAAATTGGCAGCAATCCTATGATAAATTATACTCTTCTCAATTCAGGTTTGATTTAATTTATGGGGAGCGTAAAAGTTGCCAAAAACAACCCTGGCAAAAACAATTGTTGGTCTTCTGAGAGGAAGCTTGAACGGTCAATAGATCATTGCGACGCTTTACAACACTAAAACCCGCCTCGGTGGCGTAGTTGGCTAACGCGCTTGTCGTGTTGAGCTCGACTGCTGAGGACGGGTGACGGTCGGGTGAACTGTTTTTTTTTTCCTAAATGGTTTTCCACTCTCTTTCCACGCAAATGCGGGTTCACTTCCTCTATTTCAACCTTCCCAATTCCTTAATCCATTAGAGTAATTAGTACTTAAAGCGTATAACCCGAACGGGTAGTAAGACGCGATGCTAAATATTATTATTATTATTTTATTTTATTAATGCTGATTTAAAGGTATCGATATCATATATTATCCTACACCTTAACACATTCGGTGGCGTGTCTGTCTATCGAGCTAATGGTCCTGAGTTTGAAATCCGGCATGGTAGAAAAATATATTATTTGTGAAATGTGAATTTACCCTTTCACAGTGGTAAATAAACATCCGGGGGCTGGGTGCTGTGTTTGTTATCGATTTAAGTTAGTTAATAAGTCATGTGCTGATATTATCAGTCGGTTAAGAAAGTGCACAGTACAATTAATATTACTTCCACCCGCATCGGTGGCGTAGTTAACTAACGAGCTAGTTTCGTGTTAAGCTAGACTATGAGGAGATAAAGGTTCGAATCTCGAGCGGGTGAACTGGGTGGGGGGGTTATGCTAAATTGTTTTCTACTCTCTCTCCACGCAAATGCGGGTTCACTTCCTCTAAATTTAAACTTCCCAATTCCTAACCCATAACGTGATTAGTACATAGAAGTATTAAATAAATAATAAGTAGTAAATAAATAATTTTTAAAAACTACTTTCAGAATATATGTATTGTTTTTCAAAATTATTTTTTAAAACCTAAAAAAAAGTGTATTTTTCTCAAAACTTTTAAAAAAATTGCTTGCAATAGGAATGAATTATAGGCCTACAAGAAAAAAAATACTCCGGAAGTAACGTTTTTTAATCCGTCAGCATATGGTAGTTCTAGAATCTAACTTGATACCCGTGTGTGTGTGTGTGTATGTCCTGGTGTCATGGGGAGTATGTTACAGTCGGTGTCACATGACCCACTGGATCAAGGTAAGGGGTGTGTGACCGGCTGTACCCATGGTTCGGGGGGGTATTATGGTTAAACGTGATCTTGATACCCCTTCCTCACCCCCGACTCCTCTTTAACCGCTAGTTCAGAGGATGTACGGACTGGCGGTCACGTTCGTTTGTGGTCGCGACACGGATTAACGAGTGAGGTCGCTGAAGTCGCATTCGAAAAGCAAGTTCTTTCTAATGCTTCCTGAAGGGGAACAATAGAACACCGCGTCTTACTACCCGTTTGGGTTATACGCTTAAGTATTAATTACCCTAGGTGACCTGGTGGTCTAAGGGTAAAGTGTCGGACTTTTGTGTTGGAGGTCCGGGGTTCAATCCTTGGTCCCGGCACAGATTTATCTGATTACCAAATCCTTCCTTCACCTTCTGACAAGACGTGTATTAATCACAACTTGTGAATGTGAGGAATGCCAGGCCTCCACCGTGGTTCGAATCCCACGTTAAACTATAGGTCCTCCATTTTCATCTCACAGTCACCCTACCATTACACATTAGCGTAACCGCGTATAACCCGAACGGGTAGTAAAACGTGGTGAAAAAAAAACCTAAAATTTTCCCATTCGACTCAATTTGTTTTCTTGCAAAAAACATAGGGTTTACAAACAAATCCTGTATTCGTTTATCCAAGACTTCGTATTTCGAACCAAATAGTGGAATGTGACAGTGGGTCTGTGTCGTGTGGAATTGAAACATGTGGTCCGGTTTTAGGGCAAGTTGTTGTTGGAATAATGGTCACGGGTGAAGGAGAGGGAGGGGGGGGGGGACAACACTTCATTCGTTCCGATTACACAATGGGACACAAGAATTGAATCGAAACGTTTCATTTATCATGTCCAACATTTTATCAACGTGAGTATCAGAGTAACATATGGCTAACGGTGTCAGTAATTTATCGCATACTCTAACAAGGTTTGCCTTAAGGCTCTATTAATTTTGGTTTTTCGAAATATTCTAGGAAACATTCGGGAAGATTTTTTCAATAAATGCGTGTTGTTTTTTCTTCAGCACTGCCGTTATACGCTTAATACTAATTACGCTAATGGGTTAGGAATGACGAAGGTTGAAATTGGAGGGAAGTGTACCCACATTTGCGTGGAGTAACATGTGCTCTCGGTGACCACATAGTCTAAGGCGTCACTCTCTCAATAGAGTAGCCTGTCTATTACAAGGAGATAGAGATTCCAGTACCGGTCGGGCGTATCGAATGTTTTTTTCTGAATGGTTTTACACACTCTCTCTTCCTCTCTCTCTTCATTCAAATTAACAAATGAGAGTAGTTGGTACATATTATGCGTATAACCTAAGCAGATAGTAAGATTCGGTGTTTAAAACGAAAATAAATTTTGTACCTGTCAACAAAAGTTTCCCCGTCTTTGAATTTAACTGTAGATAGATTTGCAGGAGTTTGCGTTCATCATAGCAGGCCCAACTCAGCTCTTGGCTCGCGCGAGGTATTATGGGAGTAAAAGGTAAAAGAAAACACCTACGATATGTCAGAAATGTGTGCAGTGCATTCGTATTTGAATGATTACTCGAAATTTTCCGCGGTGACGATAGGGGACAAAGCGACAAAGTTTCTTGTTAATTACTAATGGTCAAAAAACTGCCTTTTTAATGCAGTTTTTATCCAATAATATTTCAACAATGTTCAGTATTAGGAACATCTATTAACTCTTTAGCTCTATTAATGTTTAATAATAAATGATCCACATGCAATATTGTTGGTGTAAAATTAATATTTCGTGTCGCCGTGTTGGTCCACCGTTTGAATAAATGTTTTTATGGTTTTTAAAGTTACTATTTCTACTCATATAATATATGGTATAGCTCTCACGTTTAAATAGTGTCACTTTCAACATCTTAAAGTTAAATATAGTAGACCTTTGTCAATATCGGATATTCTAAAATATTGTTTTATATTCTCTAAATATTTCTGCTAAGCCATAAAGTCTATCCAGTTGGTAGCATTGAGTTTGGTTTTTTCCACCCGCATCTTACTTCTCGTCTGGGCTAAACGTATACATTAATTAAGCTAATAGATTATGGGTTAGGAAGGTGTAATTTTAGAGGAAATGTACCCCCTATTGGCATGCCGGGAAAGTGGGAAAACATTTAGGAAAAAAATCCCCTCAGTATACCCGACCTGGTTTCGAAGACCCATCTCTACGTCACCGGAAAACCAGATTAGACGAAAATAAAAAAACTTTAAAACATGTTATCATCGGATGATGTGTAATATAGAGATGTTGTGGGTTATGGAAGTTTATAAATCAGCTGCTGGTAATAGTGTCTTATTTAGAAAGTGAAGGATCTAAACAATACACGAAATTTAAAATCATGCGTAGTTTCATTACTTTCAATTTGGGGCGGATGTATGTAGACTACTACCCGCTCTGGTGGCACTGATCGTTGTCCAGGGTACACCTATGGAGGTTGTCTACATGTACCCTTAATGTGATGATGTGACGATAATGATTATGAAGGTGTGGGCCAGTAAGAGGCTTAAACCTAGCTTCAGCCTAATTTACCAACCCCTGGCGACTGTTGGAAAAAATTCCTTTTTAAGAGAAAGAACCTCAAGGGGCCAGCCGATAATCGAACCCGTGGCCCCTAGTTTCTTAGCCAGGTGCACTGACCACTACACCGCGGGGCCGTGTTAAGTACACAGACGAGCAGGAAACGAGCATTTTCCCAACCGAGCCTCGGGGAAATCCGTTAATAGTAGCCCAACTTCCTGTACTCTGACCGTGATTCTTTTATATTCTTTTAAACGGGAAAAGATGAAGGGGTGATAAATCACACTATTGTTCCAGTATGACTTTGTTTAAAATTCACACGGTGAAGGGTTCTTGACTTTGTTCTCACAGGTCTCGTTAATAACATCCAGAATACGGTGCTTTTTAAAAATTAATATTCCTTGTTAGTTCACTTAAATAAAAAAACACTTCTGCCTTCAGGGTTGATTTGTTGGTTTTGTACTCCTGGATACGTGAGATATGATTTGAATCCGAGAATCGTGGTTTTTAGGGGGTTTGTTTATCATATTCTCTCCAGGCGAATGTTCCTACGTTTCCTCTTTAACTGACCTTCATATCTCTAACCGTTGGATAAAGTGTTTTTTTCCCCATCGTGTTTTACTTCACGTTCAGGCTATACGCTAATGTGTTAAGGTTGAGAAAGGTATAATTTAGAATAAATGTACTCTCATTTGCGTGGAAGCCGAGTAGGGAAAACAATTGAGTAAAAAAGAAATCTCCAGTTCATCAGTTTGGGATTCAAACCCTGATCTCCCAGTCACTATCAATCCACTTTATTGCGAGAGTGACGCCTTTACACCAGGGATGGCCAATCCATGGCACGCATGCTCACTTTAAGAATTACTACTCTAAACACACATCGAACTCTTGTCTATCAAGTTACCCTCCTGAGCTTCGCCCCTTACTATCGATCCATCAACGAATATTTATAAAACTCGGCTAGTTGGACATGTGGACTAAAAGGTCAAGACTGTTTACTCTAGTAGGACCCGCTTCGGTGGCCGCGTTGTCTAACGCGCTAATCTCGTGTTGGACTTGACTGCCGATGATGGGGAGATCGGGGTTCGATCCTGATCAGCTACATTGAGGGTCCCCCCCCCCTAAATAGTTTTCCACTTTCCCTCCGCGCAAATTCTGGTGCGTTTCCTATAGATTAAACCTTTATAATCAGTAAAACCATTTGTATAATTAGTACATAGGCGTGTAACCCGAACGTGTAGTAAGACGAGGTGCTAAAAAAAACATTTTTTAATCTTCTAGTTTGTGTTCCTTACAATTTTATTTTCTTCCAACGTTTGACAACTATCAGATTTACAATCGTAGTATATGATCATCACATCAACTAGACACATTTCCGAACTAAAAACCTGTCACTACATTTTAAACAATAAGTCGGCATTTCGTCATAATCTTCTCGTCTGAAAACAAAGAAAACAAAGGACATCAAGTGCCGCTGTATTTTTTAGTATCTTCACAGTCCAGTGATCAGCTCGCGCGCATGCGTATGTGGAGGAATATATTGTGACCCCCCACACTCCTGGATTTTTTTTGTCGGTGCCCATAGATTTATAGGTTGTACATTATTAGAACGTACTGGATTGGTGTACACTGTAAATTTCAAATGATTAATTTATTAAAACAAATTACATTAAAAAGTATTATATTTATGGTATTTTAAGAGCTAAGCTACATTTAAAATTAATGTATTAAATATTTAACTATTCATTCACGGGAATGTAATCAATGTATTTCTCACAAGCGTAATATGCGGGTAGACACTTGTAAGAGTTACAACACGTCAAGGTCACAAGGTGGTAAGGGGTGGGGGGTCAGGGGGCGTGCCATGCGAGGCTGGCCCGGTCCAGAATTATTGTGTGCTAGGTGCTTAGGAGCGAGACGTAATGGGAAAGCCGCGGTCGGGAGAAGGAAAAGTCTTGCTAAGCTCCAGAGTTCAGGTCAAGGTTAAATAAATCTCCCAACAGCCTATACTGGATATCATCGCCGAGGTAACTGTATGGTTACTATTTGGTAAACAGCGTTGCCATTCTCTCGTTTTCGTGTGGGTAAATCTTCCCTTAAATACAAGACAAGCTTGGCAACGCTGGTCAGTCGAGGTTGCCGGTAGCTCCTTCTGACCTCTACACATCACCTTCAGACATAACTAAGAGCTAGTAGATTTGGCAACAGTTAACAGAGAGAGAGAGAGAGCGAAGATAGAGCGTTTCTCGATAAGACCTGCAGTTCCCTCAGCAATGATATTTGGTAGGCCTTTTATAAGTATCAGACAGTCGAGCAGAAATAAATTCATAAACGCCCAGAAACCAGGTGGGCTTTTAACGTTACCCGCTCCGACAACCTAACTCAGTCGGTAGTGAGTCTGTCTAATGAGCTAAAGAGTCCCTGGTTCGATTTCTGGCATGGCCGAAAAATTTATCATTGATGAAATATGGGCTTCCTCTCTTACAGTGATGAATTAACGGCTGGGGGCTGGATGTTGTGACTGTTCTAGTCTAAAATTGGTTTTTAAGGTTTGTGTTGATATAATCATTTGGTTCAGGAAGTGCAGGTTTAGGTGAGATGAAAGGGGACGAAAGAAAAAAACAGTTTTTATACTAAAACTTTTTTTTTGCCAAAATAAAAAAAATATTGTTCGAGTACAAACATAGAATTTAATTTTCTTCGCATGATGACCTCAACAGTTGTTGAATATCTGTCAAGGGTATTCTGGAATTTAATGACAACTTTTTATGTTCATTTGAAAAAGTTTGTTAGATAATACCGCTATGTTCATGAAGTATATTCAACAACTGTTGATATCACCGTGTGAATAATATTAAACTCTATGCAAGTACGAAGCAATAGTCTATTGATTTGGAAAAAAAAGAAGTTTGGTTATACTCACTTTATACTATGTATACAAGTCAATGCATGTACAGGATCAAAGAAAATAAGTTTGTGTTAATTTCAATAAACACAAAAATCGTGTGCTGATAAAAGTTTTAACAATATTTAGCCTATACGCTAACTCTGATAGGCACTATCTCAGCAGCCCCCTTAAAAACGATAGTAGAGAAATGCTATATTTATAATTATTTTCAGGTGACCTGGTGGTCTCGTGGTTGGGTGTGAGACTTCTGTGTTAGGGGTCCGGGGTTAAATCCTCGGTCCCGGTACAGATTTATCTGATTACCAAACCCTTCCTTCACCTCTGACAAGACATCTTGTGAATGTGTGGAATGCCAGGCCTCCACCGTGGTTCGGATCCCACGTTAAACTGTAGGTCCTCCATTTCATCTCACAATCACCCTACCATTACACATTAGCGTAAGTGCGTATAACCCGAACGGGTAGTAAGATGCGGTGATGATAATAATAATATAATTATTTTGTTACAAGCTCGCATCGGTGAGCACGCAGGCTAACCATCTGGCTCATCTAGCTCGTCGATTAAATTAAATGTCCAAGGGTGTTTCAATAACTGTGTTACCTGAGTTGAAAAATAATACCTGGGTACGGGAATTGAACCCTGCATCTGTGACTTAGCGCGCCAATACTCCAACCACTGAGTTATTCGGGAAGTGTCCCGTGAGGAAGGTCGTTCATCTCGCAATTCAAGGCAGAGTCTATGACGGACGTGTGATTTATCGGCTCCTAAAGATATATTATTATTATTATCATCATCACCGTGTCTTACTACCCGTTCGGGTTATACGCACTTACGCTAATGCTTAAAACTATACACTTATGCTTAAAACTATAGTTATCATTAAATCAGAGTCATATTTATGTTTCTGTTTGAACAGGGTTTCATCTAGTCATGTCTGCCGGTGACTGAGGATATCAGAGCTCGAATCCCTGCAGGGTGTACTTAATTATTTTTTTATCCTAAATGGTTTCCCATAATCTCTCCGCGAAAGAAACGGGTACATTTCCTCTAAATTATTTTATACTCATTCATACCCTAGGAGTGTAGCCGTGAGGATATCCCGGACGGGTAGTAAGGCGCGAAGCACGGAAAATATTGAAATCCAACCAAGTAAATTATTATTGACAAATTAATGGGTTAATAACATTGTCGTTTGTTTGGAAATAATAACCTTAAAGTTTCTATTACAAATCATAATAATTGTTATATTTGTACCTCAGGTATTTAGTATTCGCAATATTTCTGGGAAAATAATAATTACAGCGCTAACAGCAACTTCGTTACTAATTTAGTTTTACTCCGCTTGAGACCGCCCCTTTCGTAAGTTGATAACTACGACAGGATTTGTCTAATTTCGACATGGGTTGATTCGAAAGATTGGATAATTCTAACTCTCCATCATTCCCTGTGAAATTCATATTTAAATTAATGGTAGAAAAAAACTTTTTTAATTGGAATTTCAGAAGGAAATACATTTGCACAATTCGAAGACTTTGACATCGTTAATTTTCTAGTTGGTACTCATTTCAAATTTAACTCAAAGAATTATTATTATTATTATTATTATTATTATTATTAAACCACCCCATATACCAAGAATATAAAATAAAGTTTCCTAGAATAAAGGATGTGTTGGCTTGTATTTCTTCGCTTCTGTGTGACAGTGATCACGTGACGCCCAGCAAGGGAGGAGTAAATTTTCTTGTTGCGCGTCTTTAATGATTTAAAAGTTTGCGATTTTTGTATTTTAATTTTTCAAAGTCTATATTATTTAGTATTTAAATTTTTGGGGGGGATTCTTTGTGTTATTTCTTTTTAGGCCTAATTGTGGATATATGTTTGTATATAGAATATTTTGTACCAACTACGTAGAGACTAATTAAAATGGTCAATTCGAATTTAGGATACTTCGAATTTTCTTTATACATCTCTTGGACTTCGAATTACAAATGTTCTACTGTATTAAAACATATGTAGGATGAGCATTAAAAAAAATAGTTGAGGCCAACTGTTATAATTTAAAGGTGACCTGGTGGTCTAGGGATAAGGTGTCGGGCTTCTGTACTGGGGTCCGGGGTTCAATCCTCGGTCCTGGCACAGATCTATATGATTACCAAAGCCTTCCTTCACCTCTGAAAAGACGTGTATTAATCACACCTTGTGAATGCGGGGAGTGCCAGACCTCCACCTTGGTTCGGATCCCACGTTAAACTGTAGGCCCTCCTATTTCATCTCACAATCACCCTACCATTACACATTAGCGTAAGTGCGTATAACCCAAACGGGTAGTAAGAAGCGGTGCTAATAGTAGTAATAATAATATAACTTAAATATCCGAGTCAATTATTTACCCTTCAATGCCAAAACTGTCATCGGTTTGAACCATCTCACCCAAGGGGTAAAATAAGTTATTGCTTGGAAAGAGACTAGGAAACCACCATCTAAGAAAGGGGTGGAGGGTAGAAACACGGTGTAAAAACAGTTTTACTATCCGTCCGGCCTATCCACATATTTATACTAACGGGAAAGGGACGAGGAAGGTAAAATTTGGAATATATTTACCCGCGTTTGGCTGGAGGGAAACTGATGAACCGTTTAGGGAGTAAACTTCTTAGCAGACCCGGATGAAATTCGAACCCTGACTTCCTTGCCCTTGACTAACCAGGGTAGACAAGACTGACGCCCTTTTCCCGCTTTGCGGGTGTTAATCAATTTTCAGCCGAGAGAAAACAAAATAATTAACACCGCCGTGAACGGTTTATAGCATAACTGACCGCTACATAAACTGCCATTGGTGAACCTCTCTATGCCTTCATTAACCGGTCCCGTTCAAAATACTTTCTTTGCCCCCTTGTCGCGTGTTTCGTCCAGAATATTGACTACTAATCGAGGTCCTAATAGCGCAGTCAGTGCGCGTGTCGACCACTAGAGCTACTGCTGTGTATTGTAGGTCAGTGGGGTACACAACTGAAGATATTAGAGATTGATCCCCCTGGGGCGTGGGGGGTCAGCCTCAGACTATGATTCATGGCCCGTTGTTCATCTTCCTAGCTCCAGCAAGTTTTCTTCTCGTGGTCCCGAGCCTCCGCGATAAGTAGGGCCCAAGAATGAATGGATCTCGATCCTAATCGATAACACCAAAGGCGATTTTTACCTCCATTTTTTTTTACAGGAGAGATCACTGTCAGCGAAAACCTGGGAATATTGGGGGATTCATAACTCAGGAAAATCAGGGATTTTTGTAATTAGTCAGGAAAAATTGTGTAAGCCTACATGACCGTCTTTATTATATTTTATCCACACACTCTTTTAGTTAAGTTTGTGTTTAATTATCTTTGAATGCATTAAAAAATATTTCTTCATAGTTAATGGAATATATAGTTTTTTTAACACTCTTATCAAGTGATTATTATTTAGGGAAATTTAGAATTTTGGATCATGGAAATTTAAGGAATATTTTCTCTGAGATTTTGTGAAATACCTGTTGTTTTTAGCACTCTCTTGACTCATTAATGTTAGTTAAATCCTTCCGCATGCAATAGAGTAGATAGTCAGGTAAAAAGAGGTTGAGGTTTGTATCCCGGTCAAGTGCATTTAAATCTTCTCTTATGTTCATAATTTGATTCAAGATTCGAAGATAAATTTGGAGATTTGGATTCGTATAAAAATAGTGGATTAGACCCAACTTCTGTAACGATTAAAATGGTTCACACACATGTTTAAATTGTTTTTTGATAGGAAAGATCTTTTAGAAAATACAAACATCTTTCTTTATGGTCAACAGTCACAACATTTTACTTTATTATTAATATTATTATTAGTATTCAAAAGAAATAGTTTCATATAACATAAATTGACGTATTAATTTATAAGCAAACTTCTGTAACTGTCGAAAATGTTCCTTCTCATCGGAATTGAACTGTAGACGCACAAACATCCATACAGAGGACGTGTGACAACATTAGTGTGGGTAAAATATTGAAGAGACAGATTGATAAATAAGAAATAGCTTCATTATATTCTATTTATTTATTTGATGTATTTAACATGCAATTTTTGAACCAACAGAACACGATAATTTTCATGAGCGAGAGCGAAAGGAACTAACAATTTTGCCAGAAAAGGTATTTTCACATGTCTTTCAGGGTTATTTTGCATGCCACAATCGACATAGGACCGACGGTCTTATTTGTCGCTCAAGAAAAATCAATTGACCCCGGCTGGGTTTTGAACACAGAACACCAGATCCTGAGGTGAGCTTTTTAATCTAAGACCACCAAAGTTGACATCTCCATTATATCTGTCCGAAATTAGAAGCCCAATTTCATCGTCAATGGTGACCATGTGTAATACCTTGATCCTTCAGCCAAAGGAGTCATCTATATTTTTATTATTAGTATTATTAGGCCTATTATTATTAGCACCACGTCTTACTACCCGTTCGGGTTATACGCCCTTACGCTAATGTGTAATGGTAGAGTGATTGGGAGATAAAATGGAGGACTTACAGTTTAACGTGGAATCCGAACCACAATGGAGGCCTGGCATTCCCCACAATCACAACATGTCTTGTCAGAGGTGAAGGAAGGGTTTGGTAATCAGATAAATTTGTGCCGGGACCGAGGATTGAATCCCGGCCGCCAGCACAGAAGTATTGACACCTTACCCCTAGACCACCAGGTCACCCGGGTTATCTATAAACCGCGTAACGCTGTTAAAAGAGGGTGAAGGGTGAGCTCTAATGTCTACTTTGTGTTACATGGGGGGGAAGATGAGTGCATAACAGTATTACATACCACATATTTTAAAATTATTAAATTATAATGTTGAAAAATTGATTTATTTTCATGAATTCTGAGTAGTATTAAATCTTAGTCCCTCTTTTAATGTCACAATAGTTTACCTATGCAATTATGACATTCCTTCTTGATTTGAAAAGTTACGTAACACATGCTATAGAAGGGCGGGGTTAAGAAAAAAGTTAAGAAAAAAAGCGTTACGTAGTTTATGGATGACCTCTTAGAGGCAATAGGCTGGTTACTTTGTGCCTTCTGTGTTAGTGTGACCTAGTTTAGTTAAAAGAATAAATGTAATTGCATATTACTTGGTTTGAATCTTTCTCTATATGGTTTTCCCTCTATATTATAATAACGACAAGTTTTTTTTAAATATTTCCTAATAACTATTATGGGGTAATTTTCATCTTTTCATGCCAAAGAGTAACGCACCAAATATTTTAAAAAACACGGCAATTTCCCCCATAAACAGAGCGCGTCACGTTTTATTAAGACTTAAGACCCACGACCTACCCTTACCTTACATTGTGAAGGACAATAAAACATTCAGATGTGGTTATTTTTACTCCACTTCCTTCAACAAAATGAATACCCAAGAAGCTGTAAATAATCGTTTGTCTCTCTGACGCTGGTAATAAACGACTTTCTCTTCCTTCATGTTTTAAGAGATCTTCGTGACTTGGAACCTGAACGAGTCACTCACCGCCGTCTACCCAGGACCCACATCCGGATATTCTTCATATCTGTCGTATCTTGGACTTCTAATAAAATATTTACTCAGTAGAAATATATTTTAATTTTCTTCACATGGTGATATCAACAGTTGTTTGAATATCTGTCATGAGCATAGCGGCGTTAGATGAGAACATTTTTAAGACAAGAGAAAAAGTTGTCATTAAATTCCAGGACACCCTCGACAGGTATTCAAGAACTGTTGAGGTCACCATATTGTGTAGAAAATTAAACTCTCCAAAAAATATTTTTATGTAAAAAAATCCTGTTAAAACACTGACCTTTCCACGCATTCGTACATCCGCACATAAAATATTTGCATCAAATGTGTAACCAATCATAAATGCACTATCGCGCTTTCTACCTTTATTATTATTATTATTATCATCTCCACGTCTTACTGCCTCGTTCGGGTTATACGCACTTACGCTAATGTGTAATGGTAGGGTGATTGTGAGACGAAATGGAGGACCTACAGTTTAACGTGAGATCCGAACCACGGTGGAGGGCTGGCACTCCCCACATTCACAATATGTCTTGTCAGAGGTGAAGGGAGGGTTTGGTAATCAGATAAATCTGTGCCGGGACCGAGGATTGAACCCTGACCCCGAGAACAGAAGTCCAACACCTTACCTCTAGGCCATCAGGTCACCTTCTACCTTTAATGCTTCACAAATATAGGACGGTTTTAGGAACATCTTGCCCTGTTACAAACTCCATATGGAGGGCCTTGTAGAATTGATAACTATCAAAAGTAGCAGCTGCAGATTCCATGACTTGATGTATGAATACATGAATACATGAAAATAAATCTAATAGCCTTCCTATCTGTCACATAAAAAATTTTCCTATCAAAATTGAACTGTAGCCAACCTATTTTTAAAATAAGCACTACCATTACGATATTAAATATCTCTTCAAACTCAATATTACTGTGACATATAAGTAGTTTTTTTAAGTATGATCTTAAATTAGCAATTTTACTTAAGTAGAAAAACCAAGGCCGTAGTCATCTAATAATTTCAAGGGGGGTTTTGGTGGACACATCCCCCAATTGCTGGAGGTTATAAAAAATTATAAATGATAATACATTTCTAGACGCTATATGAAGTGTTTTTATGGCAACACAAACCCCCTAACTGCCGAAGGCTAGGAAAAATTATAAATATTAAACACCTCTAGAAGCTTTTGTACCTTAATTTTGGTATTGTTTGAACCATAAATAAAACCATATAATATATTTTGTTCGTAAAATTTCGGAGGGGTGGGGGGCGGGCTTGAACCCCCAAAGCCCTCCCACGACTACGGCCTTGAGAAGAACAATGATGGATTCTATGGCTGCAAATGTATTTTTTAAAGGTGTACATGTAAACACAACTTTACAAACTATTTACATCGTCGTACACGCAATTTTATGGATGAATAAGGTAAAAAAGTTATAAAATGTATTCCAAATACCATAAAAAGCAGACTGCTATATTGTATCTCAAGAATATTGTCATCCGAGAAATGGAATATATATATATAAAAAAACTTAACCGTCTTACAAAGTGGGTGTTAGACTTGTAAATAATTCTTGAGCTTGCTCCTCCCAAGACGTTTTACCGTCGGCGGTTTTGAAATTGTAACCACTTCCTGTTCGTCTTTTTGACATTTTACGATTCCCCCCCTTATGGATGTCGATCTTGAGGAAAGCCCCGGAGGTGATAGTAACAACATCTAATTTATGTCGAGCTATCCTATAAAATGTGCTACAGTTTGATTTCCACAGGGGGAACAAAAAAGAAAAATTGTTTTTCATTTATGCAAATGAACCTTTTGCTTTCATTTATATATGATAGTTTTTTTTTCGCAAGCAGCCTGGCTTATTACAGCCATTTACATGCCAAGATCTTACGATTGGGTTAGTGTTTTATACCTAATTTTTAGGGTCACTTAACTTGCCCTTTTCTGAACCAAATCATCATATCCGCACATGAAATACATACTGACCCGCCTTGGTGGCCGCGTTGTCTAAGGCGCTAATATCGTGTTTGACTAGACTGCCGAAGACGATGAGCTTGGGGTTCGATACCGGTTGGGTGTACTGAGGGTGGTTTTCCCCCACTCTCTCCACGCAAATGTTGGTTCAGATTCTCTAAATCAAGCCTTCCTAGCCCTGAACTCACTTGCGTAATTAGTACATAAGATTATATAACTTGAGCGGTTAGTAAGACGCGGCGGTTAAAAAAATCTGTTAGAGTGATGCTATGGATTATTCGATCACCGAACCTGGTTCACCATTTGAACTTGATTCATATTCATCACCAGGACCCGGATTTTGATGATATAAAATTGATCAAAACATGACCTATAAAATTACCTAAAGATTTCTAAAAAGTCATTTCTTATTTTTAAAAAAATAACCTAAAAATACGAACAAAAACTCGTAAATAAATGCACACGACTAAATCAAACGCGCACTTTAGAAAAATGTAAAATGTAATGAAAAGCCTTCAACAACTAAACTCTTACATTCTGCTGAATATAACTTTGATTCACAATTATCTACATCAGAAGTAATAGCTACCCCCTCCCAACGCAACCCTCCCCAGCATATTTGCGGTCTCGCCATGAATGTGAGTTTTACAGCCAAACAACCAAGAGGATACAATGTTCATTGTCTGCATTATCTTTTCATTCCGGCAATTGTGTGTTGAAAAAAAATAATGTTTGAGCATTTTTGCATTTATCAAATATCTATATTATTTAAAAAAAGATACTCATCTAACATTAATGCCCATAAAAGGAATCAAAAATGTCTAAAATAGCTATAAAATCCCTTAAAATGTTTAAAAATGAATCTAACCAAGAAAATATTACCTTAAATTCTAAAATAACAAAAAATTATTAAAAACCTATTAAATATAGATATTTCTTCTACAAGGGGATCATGAGCAGAGTTCATATACTTATGAGCATTGCATGTGATGAACCGGAAAAAAGATGACATGTCATCAAAATCTGGGCCTTTTTATTACTCGGAACGATGCGTTGTTTGAGCTGTCAGGAGTGTTAGGATCTTTATTTATTTTGTTTTTAGCACCGCTTCTTACTACCCGGTCGAGTTATAAGCTTATGTACTAATTACTTAAATGGTTTTAGGGATTATAAAAGTTATATTTAGAGGCAGTGTACCCGCATATGCGTGGAGGGAGAAACCACCGTCAGTACCCTCAACCGAGACTCGAACCTTGCTGTCCCCATCATTGGAAATCTGGTCCATTGAGTGAAATGGAGGCTTTTCCATGCATTTGCTTGTAAGAAAAGTTGGAAACCATTTAGGATATAAAAAAACTAAGTAGAACCGACCGGGACTCTAGCTCCATTCTCTTCATCATCAGTAGGCCAATCTAACACGCGAGTGACGCCTTAAACCATTCGAACATTGAAGCTGGAATGATTTTAAAATGCAATCTATTTATTCCTAGATATTTCCACAAACTGTTATTGTAGACCAAATAACTACGTGTTTTATTTGAACACAACAGTGAGTCTATATCTATATTAATGTTGTTTACGATTGGCCGATCGTGTTGGTTGTAAGTATAGCCTGGTCCGGTTTGCTGGTGATAGGGAGTTCGGGATTCAAATCCCTGTGAGGGGATTTAAAAAAAAATGTTTTCCATTATACTTCTCTCGGAAATTCCAGCATATTTCCTCTAAAATTCCACTTTTTTTACATCCTTGCTTCGAAATGATAAATATGCGTACAGTCCGGCTGGATAGTAAAAGAGAATACGAAAAAAAAAAGTCATTTTCGATAGAAAGTATACATATATCATATTTTATGATAAGCCCTTGTTTGTGTCAGGGCTGCCATGAATCTGGAAAGCCTTAAATCTGAGGAAAGAACAAGATTTTTTTTTACAAATAAAATAATGGCAACCCCGTTATATGCTTTTTGTTACTCTATACATTATATTGGAATTGTAAAAGTAAGGAAACCAACATAAAAAATCACATAATTAGGCAAAAAGGTAATTTTGAAATTAAAAATGTAGAGTGAACGATGTAATTAATTTTCTCTAAATGATTTATCTACTTTATGGATCAGGCAGAGTTTTTCTCTCTCGCCATTAATTATTTTCAGTAACTTTAGACAAGAGAGATTGTGTTTAATGATTATGATCAACAAAGAGACGCTAAGATGATATTTAAGGTGGGGATTTAGGGGAGTGTTTTCGCAGTTTTTATTGTAAAACTTTTTTTTTTGCCAAAATAAATAAAATATTGTTTCAATAAAAATATAGTTCAATTTTTTTTTCACATGGTGATATCAACAGTTGTTGAATATCTATCAAGAGCATACCGTCATTAGATGATAAACTTTTTAAATGAAGAGAAAAAAATGTTGTCATTAAATTCCAAAACACCCTCGACAAATCTTCAACAACTGTTGATATCACCAGGTGAAAGAAATTAAACTCTTAAGTTTCTACTGGAGCAATATTTTATTTATTTTGATCCCCCCCCCCCAAAAAAAGTTTAATTATTAAAACTGCAAAACCACTCATTATTCCTCACGTCCCCTAAACCCACGCCTTAAGGACGCTGCCTACCTGTGACGTCACGGCGAAAAGAGATAGGATTTATAACGTTAGTGAATTTAACGTTTTACTCATAGATTTTTTTTATAGATATAACGTTGAAACAAAAACCAAAAAATCTATAAACGGTTCTAAAAATAATCCTACAGTGTCACACAATTTTTTATATTTTTTATCTTGAAATAGTTTATTTATCAATCTTCTACAACTCAGGCTATTTGTCTTGTTCACGAAAATGTCCTGTAGGAGTCTTCCTGCCAGGATGTAGATTAAAAAAATTCAGTGGTAGCAAATGTCTATCTAGAATAGGGAACAAGAAAAAGGTAATTTTAAAATTTTATTATTATTATTATTAGCACCGCGTCTTACTACCCGTTCGGGCTATACGCACTTACGCTAATGTGCAATGGTAGGGTGATGGTGAGATGAAATGAAGGACCTACAGTTTAACGTGGAATCCTAACCACAATGGAGACCTGGCATGTAATTTTAAAAACATGTCAATGTTTTCAAGGAGCAAATAGTATAGTTACTGCGTAAACTCGTCAGAGGAAGAGGGGAAGTGCTATCAGCTGCTAAACAAGATACCTCACTGGAGGAACTGCTCATTTTCTTCCCTCTCTTTCTATTTCATACATTGGCGTCTAGGTGTGCCAGTGCTCAAGGTAGGACTCCCTTGGCGAGTCTTGCGTCTGCGACCTGACTGGTTTCCGTAGTTTGCTTTGTGGCCGGTTCCTTCGAGGCGACTGCGACTGGCGACCAGTGTGTGCGTCCAGCGTCTCTACTACATTGGGTCTGCGTCCAAACCGCTCCGAGAATATCACCCAGCAAGTGTGTGTTTTAGTAGAGCTGTGTTTAGTTCTGTGTTTGATTGGGCTGCTTTGAAATCCTTCGAGGCGACTGCGACTGGCGACCAGTGTGTTCGTCCAGCGTCTCTACTACATTGGGTCTGCGTCCAAACCGCTCCGAGAATATCACCCAGCAAGTGTATGTTTTAGTAGAGCTGTGTTTAGTTCTGTGTTTGATTGGGCTGCTTTGAAAATGGTCCAAGATTTATCTATAGAAGAGGCTGAAAATTTATTCGAAGAGGTGGTATAGCACCCCTCAATTTCTGACATATCTCTTCGCCAGTGTACCGGGACCGACGAGTGAAAAATAATACGTGGAAAGAGATCTCAGGAATTACACGGAACATTAAATAAAAGATAATTGAAAAACTCTGATAACTGAGGAACGGTCTGTACTGAATATAAAACTACCCACAACTGTAGACCCAAAGACGCGTTTAGGGAAACACTGTAGACGGCTTAGGTGCATCAAGTTAAGATGTAACCCGCCTCGCAATATAGCTTCGAATTCTCCAAGTAGGCTAGGCAACGTCGTTAGGAATTATTTTTAACATTGGGGCTATGCACCTATTTCCTGGACCCTAATGTAAGAACATTTTTTGTTATAATAAGAACTCCTGGTCACGCCATCGAAATCCTAATTCAAGATGATGATGATGATGAGGATGATAAAAAGCTCCTTTAAATCCGTATAGACCTGTGTTTTAAGGCTTCTAACAAATGCTAGAGCCTACGTGGGAGGCTTAGTTTTATAACAGCAAGTCTAGATGTAGGTCAAAAGGTACCTTGAAACGCCATAGGATTATTTAATTATTTTTTTAAATATTAAAACTTACACCACAGGCGTGGTATCATTTGGATTTGTGCCAATCATATGTCGTGCAGTTTATCAAAATCTCGTACTTGAATGTCTTTAAATAAAATAACCTTGTTTCATGCCAATTGGCAAAAACAGACACGCGCGTTATTGCAAAGTGTTAAAAAAAAAGTATAATGTATCACCCTCTAACTTCTAAATTAGACTGTTGGGTGTATATTTAAAGATTTGGACTGGTAGATACATATTTAAACGTTTAGACTGGTAAATACATATTTAAACGTTTAGACTGGTAGATATATATTTAAACGTTTAGACTGGTAAATACATATTTAAACGTTTAGACTGGTAGATATATATTTAAACGTTTAGACTGGTAAATACATATTTAAACGTTTAGACTGGTAGATATATATTTAAACGTTTAGACTGGTAAATACATATTTAAACGTTTAGACTGGTAGATATATATTTAAACGTTTAGACTGGTAAATACATATTTAAACGTTTAGACTGGTAGATATATATTTAAACGTTTAGACTGGTAAATACATATTTAAACGTTTAGACTGGTAGATATATATTTAAACGTTTAGACTGGTAAATACATATTTAAACGTTTAGACTGGTAGATATATATTTAAACGTTTAGACTGGTAAATACATATTTAAACGTTTAGACTGGTAGATATATATTTAAACGTTTAGACTGGTAGATATATATTTAAACGTTTAGACTGGTAGATATATATTTAAACGTTTAGACTGGTAGATATATATTTAAACGTTTAGACTGGTAGATATATATTTAAACGTTTAGACTGGTAGATATATATTTAAACGTTTAGACTGGTGGATACATATTTAAACGTTTAGACTGGTGGATACATATTTAAACGTTTAGACTGATGGATACATATTTAAACGTTTAGACTGGTAGATACATATTTAAACGTTTAGACTGGTGGATACATATTTAAATGGTTAGACTGGTGGATACATATTTAAACGTTTAGACTGGTGGATACATATTTAAACTTTAACAGAATTTTGATATAAGGTTAAACAATTTAAGGCGATAGGATATGGATTGAGCGTTGAGGCCAGTACCTACTTTTATGATTTTTATCCAAAACAAATTAAATATTCCCTCGGAAGATACATTTAGTTTAGTTTTCTACACATTGTAACATCAACAGTTTTTGAATAGTTCTTATGGCCGTCGCGATATTTTAATAGGACTTTTTATTTTGAATGCTCCCTAGCGAATGCCGCTTTGCTTTTGAAATATATTCAAGAACCGTTGATATTACCATGTGTACAAAATTAAACCAAATATATCTGTTGAGGTAATATTTTATTATTTAAAAAAACATATAAAAACTACAAAAATTCTGACTTTAGCTCGCGTTCTTTTCCGGCCGAGTGTGTATTATTGACAGACATTGAGCCGTCCTTTGATTAATAAATTGTTATATAGCATTGCTTTTCATTTAGGTCCTATAAAATTAGGTGCCCTTACATCTAGGATATATTAAATTTTTTGTAGCCCATTTAGAAATTTACTGTTAGGAAGAATACACTTAATGGTACGGAATTAAGTGGGCACTTTTCTTCTTCTTCTTCTATGTTTCATAATTAAAAAATATAAAATGTCACAAAAGATAACAGAAAAATAAAAATGTGTAGTGACTAAGTTAAAAGGGTGTAGCGTACACTCGTATTTAACTCTCGCAGCCGTTTCAATTAGTGAATTTATACCATCTGATAATAAAACAAGAGACCCTCTTCAGTGGTTGATTGGTTTAAGGCGTAACTCTCACAATGTACTGGCCTAATGATCACGGAGAGATTGGGCTCAAATTCCGGTCGAGTGTACTAGGGCCAAGGCCGAAAGGGGGCGGGGGAGTTCAAACCACCCAGAAATTTTATTAACAAAATAAATATATTATTGCTTTATTTATGGTTCAAATAATATCAATAATAAGATACCAATACAAATTAGGGGGCTGTGTTACCATAAAAAAAAGTACTTCAGAGAGCTTCTAGAGGGGTTTAATATTTATAATTTTTCCTACCCCTCAGGCAGTTAGGGGTTTATGTTGCCAAAAAAAACCACTTCAGATAACTTCTATAATTGTTTATCATTTATAATTTTTTCTAGCCTCCGGCTATTGGGTGATGTGTGTCCCTCAAACCCTCCCTGAAATTATTGGTTGGCCACGGCCTTGACTAGGCTGTTTTTTTTCCTAAATGGTTTATTACATTCCCTCTACAAAAATACAGGTAACCTTCCTCTAGATTAAACTTTTCTCATCCCTGAAAAATTATCTTAAGAGTATACAGTAAAACACTGTTATACCGAATCCCGAAATTCCGGATATTCCGAACAATTTTTTTTCCTAAAACAGGGGGAATAAAATGAAGTCAAATGGAAATATATTTTATTAGTTAACAAGTTCAAAGTTTAAAGAGAATTTTAAGAAATAGTTGATATCTGATAATAAATGCTTGATATTTACATGTTGTAGTCCACACAATGTGTTTTACTGTGATTACAAATAATTACACTACATATGGCATGTTATACATCAAGGTAAATAAATTCAAATTTAATTAAACTCATTCAACTGTAATTTGAAATTCGGTAAAATACTATCTCCCTGCATTCTCCCGGTTAATCTGAACATTCTTTGGTCCCGATTAGTACGGATTAACGAGGTTTTAGTACATATGCGTACTTTCCAAACGGTTAGTAATACGTGATGCGTTTAAAAAAAAATCATACTATGTTATGGTAGATCATAAGTTGAGCCATCCACCGACCATGTCGCCACTTTCAACGCCAACTCTCAAACGCCGGAAGATTGCGACTTCGGTTCGTTTGTTCATGCAAATGCAACTTATAATCCGTCCCCTTTCCGTTTCTAGAGTCATGTTTTCGCGCGGGCGGCTCTATTTATATCCCCGCGGATCCAATTTAAATGAATTACGTGCGAGGCCCGAGGTGACTAAGCAAGTTTTTGGAAGGTAAGGCAGAACGCCGTGATTAAAGGGGTGACTGAAGGAAGGAGTTCGGGGAGAAGAGAGTAAGTGTCAAAACTTTCATCGAGCGCTTGAACTTTTTACTTGTTTGGTACACGCGGCATTTCCCTCTCACAGCATTTTTATTTTTCAGCGCAGATCATAGCAAATTAAATTGGAACCTTTTTAGAAAAAAAGGGGGTGGGGATCCTCTTTTATAAATGATCTTACTATCCGTATCCTGGTGGTCTAAGGGTAAGGTGTCAAGACTTCTGTGCTGGGGGTACAAGATTCAATCCTCGGTCCCGGCACAGATTTATCTGATAGCCAAACCCTTCCTTCACCTCTGACAAGAGATGTATTAATCACAACTTGTGAATGTGAGCAATGCCCCGGCCTCCACCGTGGTTCGGATTCCACGTTTAAACTGTAGGTCCTCCATTTCATCTCACAATCACCCTACCATTACACATTAGCGTAAGTGCGTATAACCCGAACGCGTAGTACGACGTGGTGATGATGATAATAATATTTTAATAGCTCGTGTCAAGCTCGGTTAAAGTGGGAACGCAAGGAACGCGAGAAAAAGACTGTTTGTGCAGTTTTCGGACCAAAACTTAAGAAAAAAAAATCAAATCAAATATTGCTTTAGTAGAAACAGAGAATTTAATTTTCTTCACATGGTGATATCAACATTTGTTGAATATCTGTCATGAGCATAATGGCATTAGATGATGCAACTTGTTTAATGAAGAGAAAAAGTTGTCGTTAAATTCGATGACAACCCTGACAACTGTTGATATCACTATGTGAAGAAAATTAAACTCTCTGTTTCTACTAGGTTAATATTTCATTTATTTTGACAAAAAAAAGTATTGTTATAAAGATTATAAAAATATTGGCCTTAATTAGCATCTTCTCCTAAACTTCTACCTTAATTAACCAACAGACGATGCGACTCGATTCTCCTTATTATAAACGTTGCAGGAATACTCAATTAGAGATTTGGGGAATTGGGCATCACTTTGGGAAATTTTCGCAGTCTAGGTTTGTTGATCCCATCCTTAGTCTTTACCCATCAGAAATCGCTTCCCAAAAATGTTTAATCTTCCCACTAAATATGTACATTGTCAATACAAAAATGTATGAACAGTTGTTTTTTTATCATGAAAAGGAACAAACACCCGAGACATCACGGCTTACGGACACGCATTTTTCATTAATTAAATAATTAATTATGAAAGTGATTTCAACATTAACATTTAATGCAAATAAAAAAAGTTTTCAACCCGCTTCGGTGTCCGCGTAGTCTTAGGCTCTACTCTCACAGTAGGCTAGACTGCCGATGACGAGGAAATCAAGGTTCGAGTCTCGGTTGGGTGTACTTTTTTTATAAAATGGTTTTCCAATCGCCCTCCACGTAAATGTGGTTAAAATTCCTCTAAATTCAACCTTCCCAATTTCTAAACCATTAGCGTAATTAGTACTTAAGCGTATAATCCGAACGGGTAATAATACGCGGTGATTAAAAAAAAAGTTTCAAATTATTTTTTGGAAAAAAGAGAGGGAAAGTTTGTAAACTTAATAATGTTTATTCTTGGTTTGTAGAAAATAAATATATATATATTTCTTTACCAAAGTTGGTGTTAATATTAAATTCTTTAAGAAATGTGGTAATTTCATTTTTCAATGTTGCTCTCGTGACTAAACAAGTTTGATGCGTCTCTACCTTAAACCATTCGACCACCAAATTGGGTTCCGTAATTATTGAAGTTTTAATTAGCCACCAGTAAAACCTCGATAAATATATTAAACTGTTTTTCATGACATTAAAAATCTCAAGAAATGCACTTAGCATGGTTTTTTCTTAGAATAAACATTTGTTAATCACTGTAAAAATGATTTCCCAACAAAAACAACCCTGTTATTAAGATTGTGAACCAAATTTCAAATGCTTATTTTTTATGTTAGTGTTTGCACACCCTTAACCGAAAAGTTAAGAAAACCCGATTAAACTCTTAACTATATAGTGTGGTTTTCTCGGTGGCTACATAACTGGGTACATGTACTTTATTAAAATTCGGTGAGATTACGTTTATAATCTCGGCCGGGTGAACTGGGATTGGGTTTTTTCCTAAATGTGTTACCATTCTCCCTCCACCAAAATGTGGGTTCACTTCCTATACATTCAACCTTTTCAATTCCTAACCCATTAGCGTAATTAGTACTTAAGCGTATAATCCGAACGGTTAGTAAGACTTGGTGCAAAACAAAATTGAATCTATTTGGAAACGTTTCTACCTTACCATATTTTTAATGGAAAAATGCTTACAATAATATTATCCCCGCTGTCATCTAATAAAGACCTTGGTAAGCCACGCCACGTTTAGAGACGAGCGTTCTTAACTAATTTACCCGATACCCGATACCCAAGAGATAAGACATTTTGAGGGGTTTTCCTTCCTTCGTATTACGTGATGTCACTCGAAACATTTATTTAATTTCAGCTTTTACGCATAAATACTAAATTACTTTAATGCGTTAGGGATAAGAAAGGCTACATTTAGAGGAAGTTAGCCCGCATTTGCGTGGAGGGAGAGTGGACTGGAAAACCATTGAGTGAACCCGAGCCCCCCGGCCCCCTCAGTAAACCCGACCGGTATTTGACCACCGTTATCCTCGTCTTCAGAAGACCACTTGAGAGTGACGCCTTATACAATTCGGTCACACAAGGGCTACCAATATTAAAATGGAGTAACCAGTGTTAGTTACAATATAAGAAAGAATTCATCCAAGTTTTAAAGAGGCACAAGTTTTTTATTTGCCATTGGTGCTATTACCCATAGATAAAACTCATGAGTGAATGATTCGACTATTTTTATTTTGTTAGTAGCTATGACGGGTAGTAAGACGTGGTGCACAAAATTATTTAAAAATAATACATCAAGATTTTCTCAACGAGATTTTAATCTGTGTTAGGAGAGCAAAATTCATGAAAAGTAATAGTCCTGTCACAAACACTAATTTTAATCTTTTTTCCCGCGCCGCGTTTTAAACCCATCCGGCCTATCCACATATTTACTCGAAAAATAATAGGGAAGAGGAAGATCTAAATTAAAGGAAATGCACATCCGTTTCCCTGAAAAGAGAGTAGGAAACCACCTAGGTACCCGCTTCGGTGACCACGTGATCTAACGCACTAATCTAGCATTAGACAAGAATTACGATGACGGGGAGATCTAGGCTCACATCTTAGCCGGACGTAGTGAGTTTATTTAAAAAATTGTTTTCCACTCTCCTTCCAAGTAAATGCGGGTACACTTCCTCTAAATATAACCATCCTAATCCCTAAAATTGTTAGTGAAATGAGTACATAAGTGTGTAAACCTTGCTAAGAATAAAATAAGTAAAGAAAACCATCTCACTGAGATTTGAANCCCCCCCCAATTCCATGTCAACGGAATACCAGAGGAGACTAACGCTTTTTTCCGCATACCTACTGGTGCGGGTGGTTCATGGTTTTAGTCAGTGTCGTGTCGTGTCGTAAAAGTAAGCAGACGTGGTCAAAACTGTACCTGTGAGATGTTCACGCCCACTTGGGCCCTATTTGACCAACTCTACATATGCTCTGCTCTACATGCCTCACACGGAAATGTATTCCCCTCGATACCAAACCAACAAGTGCTCTATTGAGGGGTGTGAGCAATTCACAGTTACAGTTTAAGCTAATGCTGTTTGCCCTGGCGACACTTCACGAGACGCCACTGGTTTTATTGTTGCGAAAACGGGAGAAGCTAGTCGTTATTCGGAGCTCACTAATGCCGTAGTGGTACCTGGTGTTAATGATCACACTCTTGTTAAGTGCGTCTAGAAAAATAGTAGTTTACTTACCATACATTAGAAGTCTATAAAATCTGGTTCTATCTTTTAACTGTTTTTTTGTTTATTTCTCTTTCATACACATGTGTGTTTATTTTAATAGACGAATAGTAACATATACACTAACTGTCCCTGGGGGGAAAACCCCCCATTAAATGTTGGAGTATCGTCAGCTTATTTATTTGAATGGCGATATCTTTCTTACCAAGTTAAATACAGTTACTACCACAGTAAACATTTTTAGCACTAGTTATCGAATCAAATAACGCTTGAGTGCAAACATGAACAAATACATATGTTATGTTTTGAAATTGTTGGGTAAACTACTGTCCACCTTCTGGTGCGTATAACACGAAACTGTATTAAGACACGGTGGGTGCTAAAATAAAAATAAAAGTTTCACTTACATGTATAATTTCATAGTTTCATATGTTCTACCCTTTGAAAACGGCGCATTTGGTTTGGGCATGTTGAGAGGATTAGTGTGGATCGAGTGATGAAACGAATATATGAAGGTAGAGTGTGGCTAGGCCATGTAAGACGTGGCTAAATGTTGTGAACGAATGTATGAAAAAGAGAACCATTAAGAGTTTTAATAATAAAAGATCATGTATGACTCTGCGTATGGATGTTGTTGAAGAGAAGGGAAGTGTGGAGAAAGTTAGTGAGGATGTATTAAGTACGGAGCTGTCTTTTGAGCCATATGCACAGTTTCTTGCCTACCCCGTAAGGGAACAGCGTAGTTAGGGATGTATGTGTATGTATGCATGAATGTATGTATGTATGTATGTATGTGGGTGTAGGTCTGTGTGTATGTATGTCCATGTATATATATATATGTATGTGTATGTATGTGTGTATGTATGTGGGTGTAGGTCTGTGTATGTATGTGTGGATGTAGGGTATATATATGTATGTGTATGTATGTATGTATGTATGTATGTATGTGTGAGTGTAGGTCTGTGTATGTATACATGTATGTGTGTGTTGTGTATGTATGTATGTATGTGTGAGTGTAGGTCTATGTATGTATACATGTATGTACGTGTGTGTGTGTGTAGGTCTAGGTATGTATGTATGTATGTGGGTGTAGGTCTGTGTATGTATGTATGTATGTATGTGTGGATGTAGGGTATATGTATGTGTGTGTATGTATGTATGTATGTATGTGTGAGTGTAGGTCTGTGTATATATACATGTATGTGTGTGTTGTGTATGTATGTATGTGTGAGTGTAGGTCTATGTATGTATACATGTATGTACGTGTGTGTGTGTAGGTCTAGGTATGTATGTATGTGGGTGTAGGTCTGTGTATGTATGTATGTATTTGTATGTTGTGTATGTATGTGTGTGTATGTAGGCCTATATATGCATGTATACAAAATGTCATAATCGTTGACCCGCAATCAATCTAATGTTTGTCTTTTCTAAAACTTTCTCCCATCGAAAATCCCGGTTGGCACTTGAGGATCATGTTGACACTTGGCCCTATATCTTGACGAAGCAGATGGTTGTCCTCTGGGGTAACTTTCGATCTCCCACCAACCATCAT
>CABFOW010001227.1:118952-163103 GCA_902141385.1 Timema californicum | reverse complement strand
GATTTCAAATCCATAGAACGGTTTTGTCACAATCTTTTATTTAGTATTACCATGTAAACAAGTGTTGACCGGCCTCTTAAGGGTTTTTCTTAAGTCCTAATTAAGTAAGCTAGCTTAAACTATAAATGTGTTAATAATACTATATGTATATGATTTACAGTTAACTTTTGTTTGAAACTACCTCACAGTTTTTCTTTTAGAATCGCCTGACTGTAGCCTGGCGTCAGTCCGACTGTATTGTTATTGAACATTGCTCTTCAAGCCTACTGCATTTGATCCACTTGTAAGATCACATTCCACCTGGGTGACGTTAACGTGTAGCATATTCACCATTTTGCCTGAAGTATGTGTTTGACCTGCAGACAACTTATCCACCTCTCCGAAATCTAACAGCGCAGCGAACATGTTGGGTTTTGTGAAATCGATATCCTTGGAACATGTGACATGGCTTCTCAGAGTAGCCGGATCTCCGGGATGATTAATTCTTCATCTCTATAATAGAACTTGTTATTTCGTTCATCGATATTAGGTATCGAGTTGAATGTGGTTAGATTGATTAGACCGATAACCCATTCTTTGTCCTGATTCTCATCTCCCAAAACGATGTGAAAGAAGTAGCTCTTGGTCAGATTAGCGCTCTTACCCGTCAGGGTTAAAGTCACAGACATATTTACCACGATCGATTGTGATCATGCTTATTTATGCTTAGGAAGGCTAGGCATATATGTCCGCAGAATACTGTATCATAGTCTTGGTACCGTTCATTATTATAGGTTATAGGCATTTCTCTAAGATATCGCACGAGTTCAATCGGTGGTCTTAAATCTCCGAAACTATCAAAGTACTCGGCTTTATCACCATGTTTTCTATAGGCTACCCAATGCGTTCCCCTCCAACTATCGTTATCGATATTGATAATAGCACGCTCTTTCTTCTATGGCGGGCTGGTAGGTAGAGCATCTCTTGCATATACACCTTTAAAGTACGGAATCTTCAGCTTTTTAACATACTTGTATGGATCTGTTTCGGTGAGGAGACGGCTAGGTAGTGTATCAATCAGTTTTTTGCGTAGGGTCATAGGTACATCCCTTTACCTATCGCTTCAAGTTTGCGATTGTGTATTTGAGCCTCGCTTAACTGTTTTGCGTTAGCTTTCGCACTATTGACTGCTTTAGCGATCCCTGCAGCACCCCCCGCAGCCGCACCTAGAACAGCAATCAGCTAGAGTATTGGTAAGAACCCTCCTTTTAGACCTTTCTTCTTCCTCTTCCGCGTGACACGACGTTTACAGGTCTTGATAGTCCTCTCTTTCTTGTTATGTTTCGTTCTTCGTCTTCTCACCAGCCCCGATCCCATCTTGACTTTGGCTTTCAGCAAGATAGTCACAGCCCACGTAGCTGCTTTCTCACCGACCGTTGAGTCTGATGTTTTGGCTCGACTCCAAGCCTTCTCGATAAGCTTATGATCAGTTGCTTGCCATCCAACCGTATCCTTAACTTGAGAGTAGGCGATATCATGCTCTTTACAATCTTTATCCAACTCGTTAACGCCTGGATCACCTCGCTCTAAACGTTTCAATAGTCTCGTCCCAGGCCCACAGTACTGATATCCTGGGATATGAACTTCGAACGGTAGCTTGTTAATGAGCTTATTCAGTACTCAACTCCCCTTCCACTTCATGACACGAAATGACTGGGTTTATATATGCATGCTTGATATATATCATAGTTAGTAGCTCATCATGAAGCTTATCAAATGGACACAGTATTTACCTGTGCGCAATAACAATCATGAGTTAGGGAAGATACGCACCTCCAGGCATGGAACGCTACTACTTAATACGATACGTTGCATTTTCTCTGGTCCTTCAAATTGTAGGAAAACTAACGCGCTCCATCTGAGATGTCTAAGCCGAATTCTGTTTTCATCTTTGATGATGTGGCATGTGATAAGCAATATAACATCCAGGCTTATTTCAGCATCGGCAGGCATAATTCAATAGATGGTTTTTATCTATGTTAGACTTACTCCAAGATCCCTAAACAAATGATAAGAGATAATGTTAAATTTCTCTTACTTTTCAAGATGGATGAGATGAACCGAAGACATGCTTATGATGAGTATGTGAATACAGATGTGTCTTTTCAGAACTTTAAGGATATGTGTTCTCTTTTCTGGGAGAACAGGTATGATTTCTTGGTGATAAGCAAAGATCACGATGTTAATGATGATCGTTACAGATACAGGTTCGATACCTTTATCTTACCTGATTAAGGTTTATCGCTTCATTTGATATCGAGACATCATGTTGTTCATATCAAAGTTTGGGCATAGTCTCTACAAAATTAAAACAGGCATTGACACAAGCTCTATTTTAACTTTAACACCTCAAGGGCATCTCGATGTTGCTTCAAGATGTCTCGTTAATATTGACAGACCTGTCGGGATGCATGATGCCTGCAACAAAACATATGTTGATACAAGATATCGTACGCTCGATATAGAACAGACGCATGCTTTCAACAGTGTTAAGACTGAAGTCATGAAAGAAGTGGATGCTCTCCTGGAAAGTATAGTTGAAGATCGCGTTAAGATTGCAAACTTTGAACGTGATATCGTCTAAGGTGCAGAAGAGATTTGTAAATTTATGTCGTGAGCAAGAGGATAGAGTTAATAAAGCCTACAAGTTGTTGGAATCTTTAAGTACCCAGGGAAAGGAGCCGGAAGAGACTGTTGTCCGTCAGCAAACCATTTATAACGAGTTGTATGATATAATGGGGAGAGATATTCTAACTGCAATAGAAGTAGCTGTTGATCGTTTTTATGATATATCTGGGTTGAATTTACGCAATGTTGCTCACCCTATACTACTTGATGATGCCGTGAATAAAGTGTATGTGAATGTACGGACTAGAGCTCGATCAGACTACTTACACTTGATTTCTAAACCTCTCAAAATAGGATCAAGTCAATTTGATCTGGTTTTGACTGATACATCATACTATACGTTTAAGAGCTCGGGTACGGCTTGCTGGTTACAAATCTGAGGAATATAATTTGCTATATGAACCTTGTTCCTGTGACCGGGTCATATTTCCCAGTGACTGATGGTGATAAGATATATTTTATGCTGAGGACAGTGTCTACTATATATCGTTCGCTACATGTTGAAATATGTCTTACTGATGTTGAAATACAGTATTCTTACCTGTTACCTGACATTCTTAAGATACATCATGTCAGAGAGGGTTGCTCAAGATATTATTAAAGCTAGTAAAATTATCAGACGAAAGTATATACAGTTGCGTGATGCTCAGCATGAATCTGAGATGTCTCCGAGGGAGATGTTCAAGCCTATCACCGAACCATTGAACGAGATGGTGGAATTGACTATAATCCTGAGGTTTTGCTGGAAGCCGAGAAGGAGTTTGAGGAAGAGGATCTGGAACCAGTTGAGCTAGTGTCAAAGTTGACTTCTTCATCTAGAGCTAAAAAAAAGGTTGCTGGATCCTTACCTTCAGCTACCTTCAGGTCATGAAGATCGAACATATGGTGTACGATATGATGGCAGGAAGGGTATGCTAGGGGATACGCCGGTTTTGTTTGATACTGAAGATGGAACTTTACTTTTAAATTGTAACGTTATTCTTTACACTCGTGGTCTTCTAGAGATACTGTTCAAAAAGGAACCTATAGGTTTTACAGGGAAAGACCTTGAAATCTACAATTCTATGCTTGAGGAGACAAGTGCTCACAGATCTAGAAACCTTCCTAATAATAAGTTTAAATCTCGTACTGGACTCAAGCTCCTACGTATCATCAAACCTTTGTTTAGAAAGTGTGAGGGCGAGGATATGTTCAAGATAGAACGAGGCAAAGGTGTTTGTAGCATGTCAATCAGACAGATTGGACAGCTACAATTAAATATCAATATTTTAATAATTTACAAAAGAAATAAACAATATTAACATAGTTAAAAAAGCAATCTACCTCAGAGTTTATTTTCTCTGACTAGATGCAGTCAAATAAAATTACGTATCTCCCTAAATTGAAACACGGGGTTGTCCAAAAATATTGTCTTTTGATAAATTCTGTAGCAGATATCAAAGAAGAAGAAGAAGATTAACATTATCATATTTATGAATAAAATATGTTAACGCATGACCTTTGCCATTGGATGATGTCGGATAAATTTGCATACGCTTGCCATGCTGTCTACAAGAAAATATAGCAAAGTACATCTATATTACAAATTCTCATAAAAATAATAACTGATCCTAAATAATATAATCAAACCAGATATATTTAAATAGAAGATGCTTTGGTATCTACTCACCATTTCAATATGTCCTTGGATTTGGTTTCCACATATTTGAAACGAAAATTATTCAATGATGGCTGCCACACGTAACTACATCTGACAAACAAATGAAGTGTATGTTGAGATCAACACACTGACCTACTCCGCGTCAGAAAGGACTGGCGGCGATTCAAGGAAACATGTTTCCCCCTCACCCTGCAAGCGTCGGTCTCTGGTTCACTCCTCTTTCCCTCCGCTTTCATCCGTATTTTTCCTTTCTATATTCCTGAGTTTATCACTCTTTTTGCTTTGTTCCGTTCGTACTAGATTTGGGGCTATATATAGGGCTGCTCCCAGGTTCCCATTATACCTGTTCTACTACAACCAAGCGTTGAAGGAGGAACTTCTACACCGTCACGTAACCAAGAAGAGCGCCAACCATGGAGTATTGGCTGTCAGATTCACCTTCACCCTGGCCAGGACGGCTTGCTTGGAGTATTTGAGTATCCTGAAATCGTCGTTAAGTCCTTACGACTTAGGGTCTAGTTTTTGTTTAAAAAACTAGACGATGTAGATTTAGATGTTTTAGTATATATTTTTGTCGAAGCTTTTTGTTAATTTAAAATTATGTCAAATGGATAGTTAATTCATTTAAAGTTTTTTTGGCTTCGAGATGGAAGAGTTTCAGTTAATTCATTTAATATCGTGTCCTGCAGTCTGAAGGACAAGTATAATTTTAGTGACTTAGGGAATCAAGTCCTAGCTACTATTTTTTCATGTGTCCTTATGATACAGTCTTTACATTATGATCCTTTGGCTTAGAAAGTTGTAATGTCTCAGTCATATACTTGCAAACATCCACACGTTCCATTAACCTATTTTGATCCAATATTTCTCATGATGCCGTGTACGTCGTGTGCATCTGTTTAATTTTTGGATGGCTACAACCAGTCTGTCAGACTTGTTTTCCATGTCACAGTTGAGTCAATGGAAATCTATATTTTGGGTTGGCCAAGTAGTCACGCTTCTCGTGCGGTATTAGCTTCAGTATGCAAACCAGGGAAATGCACTAGAGTCATAGTGGGGTCCGAGAAAATAATACCTATTTTATTTGCCTGTTGTTTTGCTCCTATTGTTTGTGTTGCTCTTAGTGTAATTGCTATTAGAATTGTATGTACTATTGAATGCTCTGGCAGTACCGAAAGGGAATAAGAACAGCCATAGTGCTATTTTGTTAACACCTGTTTCTTAGCTATCGACCGCTGTTATCAACATATCTTTCTGTTGTTTATAATTATCCGAAATGTTTAAAAGTGATTATTTTGAAAAACCAATCAAGCAAAACTGATTAAAATATACATGTATATCTTGTTCAATACCTTCAGTTAATAACTATATAATTGTTCTCCTTTTTAGAAAACTTCTACCTATAGCCTGGCACCTGCACAGCCCTTGTAGCTACAGTCAATACATCACCATTCTCAAAGTCTTATTGTTTGCATCAAGCTTCAGACGTATATCCTTTAATATTATTGTACACCTTAAAATTTTGTTATATTTGTTTTATTTAATAAATCTATTTATTTTTAAACTTATTCTTTTTTCCATTTAAATTGTGTAACCTGTAGTATCAATTGCCTCATGTTTATTACACTTATTGGGATGATCCTAACGAACTGGTTGGTCGTTTACGTCTATTACACGCTTCATCAGGAGCTGGACATTCATCTCATGAGAACGAGATGGTTTCAATCATTGAGGAGTTGCGCGAATAAGGTATCATTCTATAAAACACGTTTTATCTTGCTGTTCTAATCATAATCATGACTGCCAAACAAGAGATTGCACGTTAACTTCATAGTCCTGCTCGTCGTCGGTTTCCTAGAAGATGTGTTGTGGTGAAAGGACTGAACGAGTAGCTACAGGGTGATCTGGTTGAAATGATACCTCATGCCAGATCTAACAACGGCTATAAGTATCTTCTCACGGTCATCGATGTTTATTCGAAACGTACTTGGGCTGTACCTGTCATATCAAAGTCAGGTAGGAATGTTACAGCTGCTATGGAGCACATCCTTAAGGATGCAGCTTCGAAGGGGTTGCCTTTTGTACATCATCTTCAGACTGATAATGGAACAGAGTTTTACCATGTTGATTTCAAAGCTCTTATGCGGAAGAAGAAAATTAAACATTACTCGACATATAGCAGTGTCAAGGCTAGCGTTGTAGAACGGTTCAATCGAACGCTCAAGAACATGATGTGCACTCGATTCACTGATAAAGGTTCATATCGTTGGATTGATATGATTGATTCTTTGATCGATGAATATAATCTAACAGTGCACTTTACTATCAAGATGAGACCTATTGATGTTAAGGATGATAGGCTTTTAGACACAGTCTATCTGCATCCAAAGACTGTTGATCCTTCATCTATAAAGTTAAAGATGGGGGATATTGTTCGTATCAGTAAACATAAGGATATCTTTGCAAAGAGTTACACCGCTAATTGGTCAACGGAATTGTTCAAGATTCGCAAAGTACTCGTAACTAATCCTAAAACCTACCTGCTCGATTATATGACCATATCCTCAGAGGTTTCTACACGCAAGAGCTAAAGAAGACATCTTATCCTGACGTATACCTCGTGGAGAAGATCATTAAACGTAAAGGGAACAGGGCTTACGTTAAATGGCTAGGGTTTGACTTTAGACATAATTCCTGGATTGATAATTCAAACATTGTATAATTTAAGTCGATAAATAAAGATTTTTTTTTATAACCTTATATTGTTTTAATATTGGCTCTGATACCTATCAACATCCTTACAGCTATAGAATATTTTTACGGGGGCGTAAAGTGAGTGGCGTGATGAAGGAGGAGAGGGGGAGAGGGGGAGGCTGTGGGGGGAGGCTTACAGGCTCGAGGAGGATATCTGAACGCCCAATAACGCTCGAAAAATAGACCGGGAAGGGTCTAAACTACAGATTCGAACCAGGGAATGATCGGAGGATGTTAGACAGTTTTCGTTACTGGGAAAATTATAGACCGTTTTCGATATGAAGGGGAAAATATAGACTGAAGGAAATACTCAGGAATGAGATGGGGACAATATAGACAGTTTTAGATATGAAGGGAAATACGCAGAAATGATATGGGAAAAATATAGGACATTTTCGATATGAAGGAAAATACGCAGGAATGAGATGGGGAAAATATAGACCATTTTCGATATGAAGGGAAATACGCAGGAATGAGCTGGGGAAAATATAGACCGTTTTCGATATGAAGGGAAATACGCAGGAATGAGTTGGGGAAAATATAGACCGGTTTCGATATGAAGGGAATTACGCAGGAATGAGCTGGGGAAAATATAGACCGTTTTCGATATGAAGGGAAATACGCAGGAATGAGAAATACCACTACTAGTGAAAGACGAGCCCCTTATGCACAAATACAACTGTTGGAAGCGGCAGCGCAAAACCACTCATCACTACCTAGGTATCCTCTTTGTTGTTTCTTGTCTTTTATTGGTCGTTTTGCCCCACTCCTTTCTCTTGTCATATTCGGAATTAGATGCATATAAATACGGGTTACCTAATCTTGATAAAATGACTTTTATGTATCATACTTGTTGGCCGATATACTGAATATATTCGCTGTCCAAGGACCGTGCCTCTCTTCAGCCACCAACACTAGATCTGCACCATGGTGGAACCATCGGTCAACCCAGGTCGGCCACTCTTCATATGTAACTTTTTCTTATTTAAAATGGGTGTTTTCACCACGTTTGGGCTTATCTTATAATTATATACAAGAAGGTTTTAATTAGGCTAATTTGCCATTCTTGAATGGGATCCGTCTAATTACCTGCTAATGAGGTATCATTTATTTTGTTATAAGTCGCTTATGGACAGATTATTTTAGTATGTTTAAATAGAGCTGTTTGATGCTCAGTATTATGTTATTTAGATGACATGGTTATTTTACTCTAATATCTAATATGACCTGAATTAGTGACAGGGGATTAGTACACTTGTATTGGGGACCTAATCAGGCCAGTTGTTGTTTATGTGTAATATCGACATTGCCTTGGGTATTACCATTCTTGGTGGGCAACGTACGACTCACTGTGATATGACAGGTTTGGCTTGAGTTTTTTGTTGATACTTTGTAAGTACCGGCCATCCTTAAGATGCTTGTGGTGGTAGAGGCTCCGGCCTTTGGAGATACTATCCTTTAATGTGTTCCTAATGAACTTCGCTTGTTCAGGAAGTTATGAATAGCTTTGGGGTTCATAATTAATATTGGCTCAATTATTGTTATTTAATAATCATAGCCTCCAGTTTTCTAAGTATGGTTATTTATTTGTTATGATTTCAATCAAGCCGTTCTAACCTTCTGGAAACATACTTATTGCTGAAGGTCTCTGCTGACTTTCCCAATTTAAAAGGAACGCTACTGTAACTGCTTTAAGAAAATTATACCTGCTCTGCTAGTAATAGGTTAGTTAGACTACGTTTTCCCAATGAATCTCATGTTACAACGTACTATCACACTATTTTGTATCTGTTTAGCTAGGACTCTGTCCATATAAAATAATGTTTCTCCTGCCCATGCAGTCTTGTATATCTTCAGTTGTCTATAGTAGTATAGAGCAAGCGTGTTATTTAAGGAGCTACCACAACACTAGGGTGGGAAAAAAATGTATAGGCATATATAAAATGTTGGACGCCAACTACCAGCCCCTTTTATTCTGTGAGGTAAGTAGATTTTTATTATTAAATAAATTTATCCCCATAAACTGCTCAGCGGTAAGACGAAAACCCTTTCTCTCAAGACCCCTGGACTTTATCTAAAGCTTTAACTGAAGTTGGACACTTACAGCTAAGGACTTCTTGGAGTAGATTATTATTCTTGCCATGGACATCCAATCTACTGAAAATATCTGCACATAGAATGCAATGTTCAAAAATACAATGTACATTAATATACTAAATAAATAAATTACATAATGTAATGTAATGTATAGTGTTTTTGTAATTATTGTTGAGACCAAAAAATATATAAAACCTTTGAATTAACTCCACCTAATAAGGCATGCCTCCTATCTTATAAAATTAATAAAAGTATTGCTATGCAATACTTGATAAATGTAAGATTCTTATTTGATTTGTGATGACAAAATAATAGTGATTATTTAAGATACATAAATAGTCTTTTGGATGAAGTATCAGGATGATTGGAATATTTGTATAGAATGTAAGAGTAATGTGTTCTTCAAAAAATTAATTCAAACTCCTGCAAGCTGATGATTCCTTATTTTTTTTGTAAATTGTTGAGATGTTGAAAAAAAAAATTATTTGGAAATTGAAGTTATTTATAACTGCTCTCAAGTATTCCCTAGTCTTTAAATAAATGTTCAATACTTCTAAACTTGCAAGGCTAAAGGGATGTTCTAAATTACAATAAAAGAAAACTGTATCAAAAAGAAATTATAGTGTTTAACGTTTTCATCTTATCATCAATAGGTAATAAAAATCACCGAAATATAAGTCTGGAAAAGTAAGATATTTTCCCTTCTTTAATATGTTTAGGTATTATATTCAATAATAATTGTAACACTGGACAGGATGATTATAGATGAATTTGATCTCACGAAAATATATCTGATCTATTGAGAATGTTGACTTAAGGATCCGGTAACAATTAAATTCCAGGCCTAAAATTTCAACAAAATTTTACCTGTATACTTGCACTTGACCTTCCTCAAAGGTTAATCCATACTTTTAGTGAAGTTTTAGCTAATGAAAGTTACAATCGACAATAACGAAATATCATTAAAAGATCCCCAGATCGGGTCCTTCCTTACGCTTTCCAAAACAATTTTAGATTCCACAAAACAAAAACCTCAACAATCCACAAACATGCTCTTTTTATTTTTAAATAAATAATCTCCGGCCTAGAAGAAAGCTAGTTGTCGAGATTTATTACAAAACAAAACTCTTTATCAGTGAAAGTATTATTAAAAAATAACTTAATATTATAATATGACCAATAAACAAATATCATCTTTAAAATTAATTTAAATCTAGCACTAAAATCTAAACGAGAATAATAATTTCATCCGCTAGGGGCAATTAGTACTTTCAATGAAAGCCATATGTTGTAAGCGTCCAAGAACATAAAATAAACCAGGATCATAACAGTTCCGAAATAAACCACTCTCTAAAGCTGATAGCGTTAAAATCACTTTCAAAAACAATTACAAGCAAGGCGGGTGGGCAGTTTATGAATCAAAATAAAGAAAGAAAATTTTATATAGTGATATAAAGGTAAGTAGGTTGTCTATAATATATATTTTAGTTTTAAATAAATAATTAATATTCGAAAGTTTAGGAGTTATGATTGAAATTTTTAAAAAAAAACAGTAAAGTTGTCAACGTTAATACATATTGGAAAGAGTAAGTCAACCTACTATTAAATTTATATTTTAAGTAATTCTTTTAACAAAAATAACATCACAACATATATACATTCTATCTCACTAGTCAAGTGAAAAAGTAAAGAGAGGTGAAATTAATCTAGTTTAAAGTAAATTAGAGTATTTATTATATTTAATTAATTACAATTTTAAGAAGAAAAAGTTCGAAAGCAGGTACATGTACCTGTATTACAAATTATTTTAAGAATTATTATTGCCGGACCATTTAATGGCAGCAAAACCCTTAATCTAATAAGCTTATTGGAAGATAATGTGACATGCTAATAACGAACGGACTATTTTTGAAATGGACTGTAGTAAAAACTGTATACACTTGTTCAAAGTCTTTGCACCAGTAAAATGTTTAATGTGAAAAATTCTACCATCTGATAATTCCTTAGGTCCATGTCAGTGCGGTAGTTAGGAAACAAATTGGGGAGATAATGGGGGCTGATTTAATAATATAGGCATTGAAAAGTAAGTTTAAATGTATTAAAGGAAAATGTAATTAATATATATATTAAGGTATTAACATGAGACAGTGTCGTTGTAGTCTAATTGCTTGGGTAAATACAAACCATTTAAATGAGGGCAGTAGCCCACTGAATGTTCATTAATAAAATTGATCACAAAACAACTCTAACTTTCAGATTGAAACACGGACTGACATTATTTATAGTTAAACTGTGAACCAGACCAGTAGATCAAAAACAGTACATTTATATATATATATTGAACAAGTGTATATAGTTTTTACTACAGTTCATTTCAAAAATAGTCCGTTCGTTATTAGCATGTCGTATTATCTTCCAATAACATTATTAGATTAAGGGTTTTGCCGCAATTAAATAGTCCGGCAATAATAATCCTTAAAATAATTTGTAATACAGGTACATGTACCTGTTTTCAAACTTTTTCTTCTTCAAATTGTAATTGATTAAATATAATACTCTAATTTACTTTAAACTAGATTAACTTCACCTCTCTTTAATTTCTCACTTGACTAGTGATATAGAATGTGTAGGCTTATGTTTGAGATAAACTTAGAAATAAAATTGATAGTTATATAAACTTCAATTTAATACTTAAATCAAATATTAAACAAGAAATTAATGCGAGCAATACAGTTAATACTGTTGCAAACTGACTAATTATTCTTTCTGTAAGTATCTCCATTAAATTTAAAAATATAATACTATTTATCTGAGCTGTTTAAGCTTGTCTTGAGAAAAATAATTTTATTGTGGAATGGAGTAGTAGGTATATGTGTAAAATTTATTAATAATGTATGTATTAAGACTATGTGGTACAAACAATATTACACGAAACCCACTTCGGTGGTCGCATGGTCTAATGCGCTACTCTTGCAAAAGACTATACCACCAAAGGAGATCAAGGTTCGAATATCGATCGGTATTATGGGGATGGTGTCTCCAAAATGGTTTTCAACATTCTCTCCAAGATAATGGGGCTACACTTCATTTAAATATATACTTTCTTAGCGTAATTAATATATAAATGTTTAAGCCAAACGAAAAGTAAGAGACAGTGTTAATAGAACTAAATGTAAAGTGTTTCAAAAAAATGACACTTTGTAAATTTATTACGCCTCTGAGTGGGTTAGAACCACTAACCTTTCGGTTAACAGCCGAACGCGCTAGCCGATCGCGCCACAGAGGCTACATCTAATTGAGAAGAAATCAAAAACATAAGAAAAGTGGGTTAGGCTACAAAATAATATAGATTAGTATTAGTTACTAGTACAGCATAAAAAAAGGGAAAATACTGACTCTTATTCAGTCAAAGTTCAACTATTTTATGTAGACCTGATTGCGATCAGTCCAGATTGCAAACACACGGGTAAATAGAGACCATTATCTACTTTACACATGAGGAGGAGTCTATATTGCGGACATGCCATGTTAGCTATGCCATACCACCACATATTTGACAATAGGGGCTGCCCATGGCTGCTTAGAAGTCGTCTGGCCTTTCAGCCTTGTCAGTCTAAGTTTGACTAAATTATGTGTACATGAGTATTTGTAAGTTAAGTTAGGGTTAGTCAAAGCTAGGTTGGGATAAAATCTCCTGTGGCCAGTGGGTGCTGTCAGCAAATATTTTAAACCGTGCCACCACCCTTACGAATGAATTCCCGTTAGTCGTGCTTTTAATTGTTCACATTCTGGACCCTTGATATTCAGGTAGCCATAACATTTTGGGCGTGTTTGCAATACAGATGAATTTTGTTCTGTTGTTGCAATCAGGAGTCAACAGACTATTTCCTCCTAAGCTGACAATTCCAAGTTCCTTATGTTTCTTTTTTTTTAGTTATTTAAAAAAAATTGAAACAACGATGTGAATGATTCAATAGCGACCATGTCGAGGATAGTTAATATTTATTAAGTCTTTGATAGAAAAGCTATGCTTTCAAATCTATCATCATTTGGGAGAAAATAATTAGTATAAATGCTGCAATATATGATTTATTTCACTTGTGCTGGACAAACAGGGTTAAGCTCTCACATATTGGCATATTCAACCCTGAGTAACATAGTTACAAGTGACTAGTATAACTTACCGAAGTTGAATACACCACTGCCTGAATCGTGCAACACCACGATGTCCCGATGCCATTGCCCTTGCCGCTCCGTTTGATATGTGTCTAAATAGTGAAAGACAAGCCCCTTATACACAAAATACAATTGTTGGTAGCACCAGCGCAAAAACTTCTCATCATTACTTAAGTATCCTTTTTGTAGTTCCTTGTATTTTATTGGTCGTCTTTCCTCAACTCCTTTTTCCTTGTCATATTTGGAATTAGATGCATTTAAATACGGGTTAACTAGTCTTAATAAAATTACTTTTATCTATCATACCACTTGATAACAAAAACAAAAAACTTTTTTTGTCTCAAAAGCGAAAATAGATGGATCTAATCATATGGTTTGTGCTGGATTCGAATCTATTTTTAACATTTTTCTATCATGGAAGAATTTTGGGTAATGCTTATTTAAATTTTACAGTGTTACGTTTATCAAAATATAGACATAATAAAGGACTAATCTCACCTTAAAGAGTAGAAGTGTAGGGCTTTCTGCTGTATTTTGCCTCTGTAACATCGCTCTTAAGGGTCCAACAACAGTCCGCAAGCATATTTGGACTCCACTTGCCCTGGTAACGTTTTTACATTCCAGAAATATCTTTATGGAACCGTTTACCATGTTCGTCACTGACTGTTCCAAGATTTTCTGGGAATAAAGCCAGGTGCGAATCTAAGAAATGTATTTTTAAAGACACTTTACATCCTATAATCTTGTAAGAGCTTAACAAATCATTCACTATTTCTTTGTAGTTGTCTGCCTTATGTTTCCCTAAAAATGTTCCGGCAAATACTTTTGAAAGAATCCAATGCAGCCTTTTCAACCTGGTTCAATTTACTATCGAGGTTCTCATCTATAAACAATTATCTTATTTGAGGTCCTACAAAGATACCTTCTTTGATGTTTGCATTACTGATCTTTGGAAATTTTTGTCTTAAGTATGTAAATCCAAGCCCACTTCGATCATTTGCTTTAACAAAGTTTTTCATAAGACCAGTCTTTATATGGAGTGGGGGTAAATACACTTTTTTCGGATCGACAAGTGGTGTATTGACAACATTCTTATTCCCTATAATTAGTGATGTACGCTTTGGCCACTGTTGCTGGGTGTAGGGATTTTTCCGGTCTCTGCTGTCCCACTCACAAAGAAAACTGCAGTACTTCGTGAAACCAAGTTGTAGTCCAAGCAAAAGAGCAATGACTTTCAAGTCACCACAGAGATTCCATTTGTAGTCATCATACTTGGTTTAATCCAGAAAGAGTTTCATGCTCACGTATGTTTCTTTCATATCGGCAGCATGAGCTAGTGACACCGATGGAAATTTATTTCCATTGTGGAGAAGTACAGCTTTCAAGCTTGCTTTAGAAGAATCAATAAATAAACTTTATGATGATGATGATGATGATGATGATGATGATGATTATGATTCAACTAACAAGGATTCTGAGAATTGAATAAGACTGAAATTAAATATACCTATTTGAAACTTTTTTATTTTTGAAACTTTTTAACAACTCACCCAAATCACAGATAGACTTTAATGGGCCTATCAACGAACATGTGTTTTTATATGTGCTACTACCACCATATATCGTTTTATTAATTACTACTTTTCAGAGTTTTAATTTATTTATTCGTGAAAGGTTAGTTTAAGTTATTGGTAAATACCGACTTTGAATAATCGTATTTTGGTTTTAATAGATTCTATGTATCCTTTGGTTTTTTTTTATCGCCACGTCTTTCTACCCGTTCGGGTAATATGTCTGTATACTAGGCCTAATTATTCAAACGGACTATGAATTAAGGAGGTTAAATTGAGAGGAATTGCACCCCCATTTGCCTGGATGGAGATTGGAAAACCATTTAGGAATAACCATTATCATTGCACCCGACAGGGTTCAAACCACAGTCTTCCCGTCCTTAGCGGGATAGTCAGTCTAACACGAGTGACAGCCACTGTGGCGGTTGTATCCTTTTTAGTAGAATGATATTGTTAAATTATTTGTTATTTTATATAAAAGAGGCTTTTATTTGAACAATTTTTTGTGTACCATGTGTTTTTTATCTTTAAAAATTAGATTTTGTTTTATCCCCTCCACACTTAGGCATTTAATCATATTTTTGTTTATTCTTGTTATTTCATGTTTATATTAATTGAGCTTCATTTTGTTTATTTTAGTGAGAAAGACGAATGGCTTATTAGGCAGAGTGAATGTGCCTCGAGCAAGCTACCTAACACCAAAAGCTTATTCATTATATTTACAGTGTGGCCACTTAGCTACAAAAAAAAAGCTAGGTTATCTATAAGATGTTTGTCATTCAAACGAAGATCGGAAGCAGCCCAGAAATGTGTGGACACAGTAAAGTTTAGGAAATTTATTTCAAAATTAAATTCAACAACCCGGTCATTTATAGAATTACAAATAATAAATCAAAACAAGCATCCTAAAGGATATAGATTCTCAACCGAAGATAAAATTTTAAGTTTATCACTTTCTAAACAGAGTGGTAAAGGTTATCGCTTGCTCTCAAAGATGTTTGCTCTACCGATTATGTGGTTTTTGAGGAAAGTGCCATTCAAGGCTGGATTGAATGACCAAATTTTCAAGCACCTGAAAGAAAATGTTTCTAAAATGAAACCACGTGATAAATATTGTACTTTAATTTTTGATGAAATGTCCCTATCACCTTGTCTCACTTATAAGCCATGTGATGATGTGATTGTGAGGGGTTTAAGGATTTGGGTGTGTGGCAACAGAAAAACCAATAATTTCAGACCATGCAATAGTATGTATGTTAAGAGGACCACATACATGTTATAAGCTTATGCTTGGGTAATAAAAAAAAATTATGAAAAAGTGCTAGCTTAACATATTTTCATAGGGCGGCTGGGGCTAGAAAAGACGATAGAGTACGGTTGCTGATTTAGCCGCACACGCTCTTGGAAACACACCTATTAAAAACACTGTTTCTCCAAGCAGCTGCAAAATACACCTGGTCCATGAGTTTGGCCTGCCTGCCTTAAACCATTTGACCACTCAGTAGGGAAAGAAGAATTTAAAAATATATACTACTTTAAAGTGATCTGTCAACAAATGTATTACTGTTTATATTGTGTTTGATTAATAAAATTTGTGAACACAGTTTTAAGTTTAAAAAAGAGGTATTGGGTCCCCTCATTACAAAAATTAATATAATTTTAACCAAAAATAAAGGTCTAGAGGCCTAATTTGAAGAAAAACCCCATTTGCCATTATATTATTTTGTCTAGATAGTTTTCTATATATTGCAAAATTAATTCCATTAGGTTTTTTTGAAAATGAAGGGCTCTGGTGTAAATAATAGTATCTAAAATTTTGCATTTTCATGTTGTATCAGCTTTAATTAAAGAATATAATAGAAAATTATAATTCCAGGAGTCAACTTCTGACAAATTTTCAACTAAAAATCATTCTAAATACAACATGATATTTCAAAATGTTAGATACCATTATTTACACCAGAGCCCTTGAATCATAAATAGCAAAAGCAAAAGCAAACACACCTAGATTTGAATATACCACCAGAACAGTTGTTAGTTAAGAAAACCGACACTTAGCACTACTTGTTGTGGTTCAGCAATACACCATTGAGAGCACCTTTTATATTAAACTGTTTCTTCTGTGCTTTACTGTGTCAATATAGTGAGCTGAGCAGTCACCTTTAACATAGTATAAGTTAGTAAAACAAACTTATCTCTTATCTATGCAAAGCAGTATTCATTGATCTGTTTGTGTACGACTATCAACATTTAGGTACTCTTGACAGAAGATGAGGTTATTAATTAATATGTGCTATATATTTGATGTGAAGCTCAGGTTTTAATAGTGGCATCGTTTCTGTGCAAGAGGCATTATTATTTTGTTTCCAAACAACCTTTGTTCAGAAAACCATATTTAATGAAAATGGAAACTCAAGTCGGCGAAGGAAATGGAATTTCTAATAGTAGATTCGACTCTAGCGACAGATCTGAAGATGAGGTAATTAAATGCTATTTGTTGAAAATGTTTGTAGTTTAAAATCAGTTTATTTAAAAATAGGCTCTAGTACTCAATTAATTTATTTTTCAAACAAATATTTTAATCAAAATAACATTAGGCCCTACTGGTACCGGGCAACTTTTTTGGCACTGTCTTACTAGCTACGTAGGGATGAAAAAGGTTGAATTTAGAGGAACTGGACCCGCACTTGTGTGGAGTCAAAGTGAAAAACCATTTTGGAAAAAACACTCATTACACCCGACCAGGATTCGAACCCCGATCGCCTTATCTTAGCCAGTCTAGTCTAACACGAGAGTGACGCCTTAAACCATGTGTATATTGAAGCAGGTAACAAGATAATAACTACATTTTCTCATAAAAGGTAAATATGTGGAAATATTAACACCATTTTAAATCTAAGTTTAGAAAATCAACCTAACCCACCTATATCACAAGGTATTATTCAGCCCTATTTCTCAGTGTTTCCCGAAACGTTTCACCCTCTTAACCTACATAAATGTTCACCTAAATAAATATAGCCTTATATACCCATCCTAACTTATTTTGGCATTTAATTTACCTTACTCAATCATGGAATCTTAGGTTAGAGGTTATTATGTAGGTCATAAAATATAGACCATTACCGATATTTTGTACTCTTAAACATATTATATTTTATTTACTAATAACAGTTTGGAGAGTAGTAGGCAAAGAAGGTAGGATGTGTTTTAATGCAAGATATTTCAGGATTTTGGAAATTTCATGAAAAATTGTTGACACCTGAAAGGTTAGTCTTTGCTTGTTGGGGATAGTTTATTAAAGCTGTCAAAATTTAAACTATTGTAAATTTGAATGCCATGTTTTGACATTCTTTTAAATATTTAGGCTGTGTTTTAGAAATCAACATTCTTCTGTGATTAAGGTTTTTGAATTTATTATATTATATAGAATTATTTTACAATATTTATTTTATCTTTGGAAATTTGCTTTGTGTGTGTTTGTGGAGGGCCTAGTATATAAATGAAAAAATATTAAATTTTCCAAAATATGACATAGAAAAATAAAAGAAGTTAATCCTGCCCTCTTTGCTGACTATTTTTATAGTTTGTTTAAAATAATTGTTTGTATGTTATGAAACACAAACCAAACATACCTCTTTAGTTGTTTAGCAATGTTGTCACAGTGTGCATTATGGGAAAACATAGTAACCAACATGGAATAAAAATAATGTCAAAATAATGTATTTTTTTAGTGTGCTCACAAATTAATTATGGTAGGTAACTATTTCATAATCAAAGCAAAATATTTTGACATATTTTCCTCTTCTCTTTCAAATGTAATTTATAACCTTGTCTGGTAATTTTTACCAAAATATTTTTTTTGAAAAAAAAACTCGTTTGCATACTGGACCCTAAAAATACAATAGGCATATTCAATGTAATGAAAGTTAATTAAAATTTTAGTTATTTTTGGGGATGATGAGCGCACATACAGATAGATATATTTTTGTACAAAATTTAATCTGTAAGCTCAATGATTGAAATTTGCAGATTCTACCAAATAAGGAACACATTCCAAATAAACCCTGAATGACTTAAATCTATTCTTTTTCTTTTCTAAAATTCAAAGTAGTTATCAGGTGGCCTATATTTAGTCGCATGCTCCAATTAAAAATATACAAACTTATCTGACTTTAATTTTTCTCATCATATTATATCTATATCACAAAAGGATATATCTATAAAGGATGCACTTGATTGTTGCCACGTAACAGTTCATATAAACCAATCAATTTTAAGTAGACTCTCACACTGAGGAACCTAAAATCTCTCTAATGGGCCTACAATTTTTCTTGTGATTCTCTGTGATGGCAGTTTACATTTAAGTTGAGAATACTGTTGAGCCAGTGGGTTGTATTGTTCAGTTACACATTAAATTCATTATTTGCTTGGATTTTTAATTTATAATCAATTTATTGTCAGAATGGTCATTACTCATTAGCAATGCACATTAGGCCTACAAAAGTTTTATGAATTATGTTTTAATCTTTGTATGTATAATATGACAATTTCTGTGTGTAAATCAATATGAAAATCTCTAAAATGATGTCACGTCTATGGAAGAACACTACATAATTTGTTTTGAGCCAAACTATATAGATTTCTTAATAAACACTCTAGTCCAGTACTTCAAACTTCTTAGTCACACAACCCTCTAACTATGGAACAGATGATTTGCAGACACCTTGATGTAGGATAAATTATTTAAAAAAAGATAATCATACATTTACAGTTTATTGTTGGAAGAAATTACTAATAGCTTAATAATAATAATACCGTAGTTTTTTTTAATTCCAAAATAAATTTAAAATAAATAAATGTAAAGAGAATTACAATAAAAAGAAAATGTATATATGATATATATATATAATATATTTGTAGGCCTATATTTCTCATAATTAATGTGAAAAGTGGAACTGCTTGTGGGACTTTAAAATCTGAAGCAATTTTAGTGACCATCTCCTTAAGTCTGATTCAACAAGAAGACAACTCAGGTTCACATTTTTATACCATAACAATCATAAAAGGCTTGTTCGCACAAATAAGTTGTTGGAAAAGGCATCAAATGTTTCATTGTTTTTAATGAAAGTTCTTAGTGCTGTCTGATGAGAAAGCTAACATAAAAATGAATGCCCAAATGCTCCTCTCAAAGATGTGAGCATAAAGGGCTTGGCCAACCCCTCACTTTTAAGTCTGACTTTCTCAACAGGCTTTTATATAGAAAGGTATCTCCATTTGTTAAGTATATATACCGATGATTTACCCTTTTATATACAATTTTATAAGATCTAAAAATAAAGGTTTATGTAACAGATTTCTTGACAATCTCACAGATCCCACTTTAAAAATCCTTGCTCTAGACCTTTAAGTTCTGGATTATTAAGGTGGGAGTGTTGAGAAGGCGAGAACAGGTCTGTGTTGGTTTTTTTGCAGTGTTTGACCTAAATAAGTAAATTATTTTTTTCGATACAAAAATAGAGTTTAATTTTCTTCACACAGTGACTTCAACAGCGTTTGAATATCTGTCAAGGGTGTTCTGGAATTTAATGACAACTTTTTCTCTTAATTTAAAAAGTTTGTCATATAATGCCGCTATGCTCATGACATATATTCAACAACTGTTGTTATCAACATGTGAAGAAATTTATATTCTATGTTTGTATTGAAGCAATATTTTACTTATTTAGGTCAAAAAAATGTTTTGAAATAATATATGCAAAAACACTGCTCTTAGCTCATGATCCCTACACTTCTACCATAATGGCTAACACCCAAAATAGTTTTGGCTACAACAAATCTTGAAAGGCTGAAAAAACTATTATTATTAAACCTAATATATTTTACTGTCTCTGAAGGCTTGCTTATGTTAACTATTTTAAGGAACCGATAATGAGATGAGGGTTATTTTGGGGGAACTAATGGTACACCATTGTTTTTCTTAATACTGGTAACACATCTCACAGCCGATTAACTGGAAAATTAAATAACCCCTAAGATTATTCTTAAATTAGAAAATTGATCAAAGTGCAGTTTTATTTATTATTCATTTGAAAACATTAAAATTGGGACCACGTAATAGATTTTTAGTTTAAAAATAATTATTGTCCAATACATTTTTATTTTACTTAAAACAGTTTCACTAGTCTCAATTTCTGTAGGCCTAGAATATAGAAAACTGCACCAGATTGTGACGCTTAACTTTATGCTATAATACCTACTTAAGTTAGGTGTTAAGTTATTTGTGGGATGATATAGGATCTTAAGAGAGGATGGTGAACCACAATTGGGGGTACAAACACCCTACTAAGTAGCCTACTTGGTTTGGATTTAAGTTTCTGCCACCTCGTCTAAGCCTGCTAACACTAAATTAACTCAGGCAGTTGGATTATTGTTGTTATTTTACCTACATTTTTAATTGGCTTTGATTTTGCTTTTTTTTTTCTATCAGAAACTCTTAGAGCCATTCAAGTATATTCATCAAGTGCCTGGCAAGCAAATTCGTGCCAAATTAGCTCTAGCCTTCAATAATTGGCTGAAGATTCCTTCTGACAAACTAGTTGCTGTGGGTGATATTACACAAATGCTTCATAATGCCAGTCTTCTGTAAGTACATACTTGAATTTATATGATTAATTTACAGTACTACAAATGTAGATTATAAGAGGAAAAATAGATCAAGAATTTTGAACTAGTGTTTATGGAAGGTTTGAGTAATATATTTCAGTAAAGTGTTTCTCATATCCAAATCTGTCAGGAGTGGACTTATTTTTTTATAATTTTATATTATCGATATTTGGAAGGAGGGGAAAAAACCTAAATGTTTCCATTAGCACCTATCCCGCTTTTCCACAAATGGGGGGCCGCAGCCAACTTGGTATGAGCAGTAGTCGTGTGTCATCCACATTTCATACTTGCTTGTAGTTACTAATATTTTTAATGGTGCATATAAACTATAGTCAAATTTGCAGCAAGGTTGAACAAAGGCACACGGGTGTGCAGACTCACTTTTATGTGCACACACGACTTGGCTCAGCCACATATTACCTCACTCTCTTCACCAACACTGCTTCACTTTGCCTCTAATCACCTTAATACATCTGACAAAATCAAAAGCCTTCGTACAAAGTTAGAACTATTTTTTACCAAAACTATTAGTGATTTGAACTAAGTGATTTAAAAGTTAAATATGTGAGCATAAAAAAAAGAGCATCAACCTTTATCTTGAAACATTTGAAGTTATTTCAGGAAATAATTAGTCTATACTTTTATTAATTATGATTTAAATTGCCCCTAGTTCACGGGCCACAAGCAAGATATGATCCAGTACTCTTCCAAGGGTATTGCTTTGTAGATGAGATAGTGGAAAGTTTGCTGGTTCCCAAAGAAGGACCTATGTCTAGGTCCTACCCCCTACTCTTCTCACAAGCGTTGAAAAAACAAAAGTTTATAAAGGTTATATACTCAGTTCTGTGGTTCCCCTCTCCATTACTTTGACAGCTTGCAAGTTTGTGTCGACACTGTTATACAATTTGCCTACGGTTTAACAAGGTAATTATTTAGGCTACCTCACAAGATTGTTTGTATATAATGGTAAGTAATCCATTCACTGTGCAGAACCTGATGCATTAATTAACATTCTAAATAATGCTAGTTACTTAACAGTATAAACTGTCCCTTCAATTGTTTATAAATCTCTAAAGGTAAGTTAAACAAAGCTGTGTCAAAGAGAAATAAATGTGTATAGAAATGCCAAGACATCACATCAAAATCTATGTTAATTTTTCTATTTATCAAACTTACTACTAGGCCTATCACAAACTATTTAATGATCCATAGAACTCGGTGTTAAATCCCTGGAGACACACATACCAATGTTTGGGAAACACTTTCTAGAGTCTAGGCCGGAAGTTCTCAATGGGGTGCCACAAAAATACATGGGAAATTAATACTTGAGTCTATAAGTATTGCATTAGAAACATATTCATGATTTAGTTAATATTAATTTTATGTTTCTACGATATATTTTAATCACAAATACATATTTTTATTATTTAGTACCTTATCTAATTAGTGTTTCCTAAACTCAAAACACATGGAAATAAGGAGGTCTTATAGCGTGAGTGGCACTAAATATTGAGGACATATCAAAGGGTGCCACCCTGATATAATTATAGAAAAACAATGCTCTTTACTCTAAAAAAAAAGTGTGTGAAATCATAATGTTGAGGGAGGGAAAACATCAGTTTGAAATGATACACAATACTCCCATGTGACGGGACATGATTATCCATACTCTTGGTCTATTACCTTAAGTTCCTCATGGTGAAGTCTCCCAGCAGTTGGCAAGGGTATATTTAAGCCTCGAATCCCTCTTGAAACAATTTAAATTTATTTTTAATACAACAATACTTTCATCTGGAGGTGTTTGAGAACCCCAAAACACCCCTCCTCTAGTGCTTTCCCCACTCAGTAATGGCTTGACTGGCTGACACTTCCAGCCCTAATGAGGGTCAAACCTGAATAATATCCCACCATCCAGCTCTTATATGTATCACACAATTTAATATGCTTAAAATCCCCCAAACTGTATTATATATAGTTATAATATATTTATATGTAATTCTTATTCACAAAACAAAATTTGTTTAGTTTCTATTTCATCACAAACTATATCATCAGTCTTTCCCGTTTTAGTTTTACGGTTGACACAAACAAGTATGGTAAATTCATATTTTGGTAAGGTTTACTGCATATTTATTTACAGATAGTTAACTAATGGTACATCTTAGTTATATGGAGACTTTTGCTACAAACACACATATTTATATAGTTTTTGTTAAAAACTAATGTTATTTTAGAACCAAATAATGGAAATACTAAGATTTCTAACGACTCTTTGTACTTTATATCACTTTATAGCTTCACTGACATTCATGTTCAAAATCATCATTGTGATGTCAATTTCGTGTTTAGCACACAAGCAACTGTAAATGTCAGTGCATGAGAGGTTGACGTCCAAGCACGTGCATGATCCTGGTTGACGGGATTTGCATTTGCATGATCTCATCTCCAGTACTTACTCAGGAGCAGCTTGACTTCCAAGTCACTTAATAGCAATCATAGACTGTAAAAAAATATTGGGGGTACTCAATAAAAAGGGGTGTGAGCATGGCATAAAATTTGCCAATTTTCAAGCGCAGTATTTAAAAAATGGCCAAAGTTAAGATGCAATTTGTTAGTCTTAATATATGTTTAATAAAATAAAATAAGATTTAATAAAAGAAAACAAATATGTACAACACAAAAATAATACATAAAACACTAGTACTGCCACTAACCAAACTATAATGAAAACATGTTGACAAATGCCAGGCTGTCTGTAAATGAATGGTGAGTGCTACCAACTTAATCATGCTTGCTTACATTTCAGATAACAGGACCTACCTCTTGCTACGCTATAAAACACAGTTTGCTGCACAACTCTATATTCAAGGTAGAAATAGTGCCATAATATTAAGGTTTTAAAAAGGCTGAAATATTAGGGGTGCTGGGCACCCCTGAGAATATTGTTGGGAGTGCTTAATATGCAAAGCATCCCTGCAGTCAGCGCCTATGATGGCAATGTAGCCATTGCCCTCAAACCATCCATGCTCATATGGTGTGAGAGCCATCTGAAAGCATGTTAAAGATCTCTTCCATATAGCGGCCTGGTAGTTGGCTCTACTTACCTGGAGACATAATGTTGAATGACAAGGAGGTAAGAACTCTGGTAGAATATTGCCTCCTTCACAGCAGTACAAATTATACTTAAGTGTATTCACGGAATCAGTTTTTTTCCACCGTACAATTGGCTCACAAACATCTCCAAATTGCATTTAGGGGCTCACTCACCATACATTCTTATCCAAAGGCTTTGAACGATTCAATGTAGTGTGCTTCAGTGATCATTAGTTTGAAAGGCGTCCTCTTTCTTTTGCCACGAAAAGCTGAAACACTGTCACAGTTTGTGAAGCAATGAAATCTTTTCAGAGCTTTCATGAGGTCATCATTGTTGCAGCCATCTGATAGTTTAAGGTTGTGCTTGCCAACAACATTTTGAAGGGTGTCAATCTGATCTTTTCCTTGCTTACCAATTCTCACATAAACTTGGCATGTAGTTTGTTGAATGAAATCTAGCAGAATGATTAAGACATCGGTGTCATAAGCATAAACAACAACTGCAGGGATGTTGCTTCTCCATCATGTGCAGCATGTAAGGCTAGCCTTGTGTCAGCCTCTTCTTGGTCACAAGCAATTTCAGTAAACTCTGTTGCTTCAACAGACGTTACTTTCCAGCACTTGTCTTTATTAGCGATGAACATAACTCTACTCTGCACTTTGCTCCATAAATCAATTAGAAACTTAAAGAGGTTAGTTAGCCTTGTTTGGATTAGCTGTAAGGAACTGTGGGCTGTGGTATCTTTTCCTTGCTTACCAATTCTCACATAAACTTGGCATGTAGTTTGTTGAATGAAATCTAGCAGAATGATTAAGACATCGGTGTCATAAGCATAAACAACAACTGCAGGGATGTTGCTTCTCCATCATGTGCAGCATGTAAGGCTAGCCTTGTGTCAGCCTCTTCTTGGTCACAAGCAATTTCAGTAAACTCTGTTGCTTCAACAGACGTTACTTTCCAGCACTTGTCTTTATTAGCGATGAACATAACTCTACTCTGCACTTTGCTCCATAAATCAATTAGAAACTTAAAGAGGTTAGTTAGCCTTGTTTGGATTAGCTGTAAGGAACTGTGGGCTGTGGCCAAGACTTAACTTTGAAGCCTCCTTTTATATTTGCATACAACGCAGGTGTAGTATTATTATGCCCATGAGCTCTCTCGAAGTCTTTAATCGAGTTAATTTTGTACAAATCAAAAACTCCATCGATTCTGTTTCCTGGGCACTAGAGTAACTTTAAGAAGATTGTCTCACCAATATAACTTGTACAATGTTTTGTGAATATCAGTAATTATTACACATAATCATTACTAAATTTCATCTATTGTTTCCGGCAATTCAATTTGGTGGATTTTACGCATATGAACTTTGTGTGGTGCATATAAGACCCGAAATAGCGACATATTATTCAGATTTGACCCTTGTTAGAGTTTTTATTGTTGGTTCAACCTAAAAATGAACTGAACCTTTTTGTAGAGGATTTATAGGCAAACAAATTTTGTACACATATATTTTTTTTAATTATTGTTTAGTAAGGGAATAGATAAAAACAAAAAAATAGTGTGTTATTCTCAATGTTTTTTATCGAAAAAGATTAAAAAGCTACCTACCAATTTTGATTCTCGGGCTGCCATATTCGTAATCTACTCAAAAACTTATAAAAAATGTCATCCCACACGTATTTACCGCTGAAATGGTATTATTTTTTCACCTAGCTGATAGATTATTTGTATTCTTATATAGTTTTTTATGCTCTCATCAACAAATAATTAATACATTCATATTAGTCAATAAATTAGCTGGGTATCAAGTAGACCGAGGAATATTGTAAATATGGTGTCATTGAATTAGAACACAATTTATTTGAATTTTTAAAAAAAATCACATTGATGGTGCATCTTTGTAAGAATTCTTCTCAGAATGTAATGCATTTTACTTTACTTTTATTTTCACCGTCGGTGGATGGAATCGTGTTTATCTCTCTTTTGGTGTTTCTGCCTGAGAAAATAGGTATTCTGACTTTTTTCATACATGTATCTTTTCTTGAACATTTTTGAAATAAACAGTATTTTTTTGCATATTCTGAATATATCTAAACACTTGTCAATCAATATACCTTAGAATGATCATTTATCAAGAATAGATGTATAAAAAGCAGGTTTGTATGTGTGTGTAACTGCCTTGGATCAATAAGGGCCAATGCCCTAAGCCTTTGTATACAGAGATATGAACCGATGGGAGAGGCAATAGAGAACGTGCCCCTTACCCCTCCAATAAAGGTGATGAATTATCAACTCAAGAATATCAGCAGTCATACTGTTAGCTCCACTGCCTTCCCTGCTCCCATACCAAGTGTTACAAAACAACACATAACTGCACCTATTATATACTAAGTTAACTATTTGTAGGAGGAGGAGTAGTATTTAAAACCATGTATTTTTACTAAAGTGTCTATTGTTAAAAGCACATTATCATTGTATTAATTGAACTTAACCAGAATTTAAAATTAGGCTTACATTTAAAAAGAATAAATTATTCATTAACTGTCAAGTTATAAACAGACAATTTATATTAATATCCCAAAGAAAATAAATAAATCCATAAATAGTTTTTGTTTTCCCAATTAAAATTCATTAAAATGAAAATATTTCACTAACTATTTTTAGCATCCCTTGTGGAAAATTCCATAAAAATTATGAAAGATGCCCAGATATGTTATTAAAATAAATAATAAATTTAATATTGAATTATGATAGTTTTCTTAAAATAAATAATAAATATAATATTGAATTATGATATTTTTCTTAAAATAAAGATGTTTGTTTAGAACCATGCATTTATAGGTACCTAAAACATCAAAATGGATTTTGTTTGTTGGTTGTAATTGAAGTTGGTTAAATAAAACTTAACCTAAAAATACTCTAGAAGATAGTATGATTAAATATACTAATATAAGGAACTCTATAACTTATACAAGTTGAAGTATTTAAATTTGATGTTATCAAACTTGAATATCAAATTACAAAGTTAACAAATTATTTATCTTAATATTTTAACTTTGGGTTTTTATTTACATTATCATTGGTGAGAAATTGTATAGTGCTATTCCATCATCTGTCTATATTGCAAATTTGATACCATTGTTAGATCAATGGCAAGAAACAGATCTTAATGTGTACTCAGTTTTATATTATATTGCTGAAGTATTTGCTAACGAATTTTGCTATTAATATTGAAACCCAACCCAATATTTTGTGGCCTTATGTTTGTATGTGATAGGCTCTAGGTGCTGCTTCTGCCTTCTCCCATAACCCAATACCCTTATGCTTGCAGAAAATCTTCCAGACAAAAATTCCATCTCTAATGATAAGTAGTGTTCAGGGCCTAAGTTGGGATTTCCCTGCGTACATTTTTTATTTATATTTTTATTCATTGACTCCAGTTTTTAAGATAGAGTTAAGTTAGCGGAGGTGAAGAATCCTTATATGAGTTGAGAAAGTACAAGCATTTTTACAGAATCCCTCTTTATCTCATTTTTTCTATCTCTCTTTAAAAGTGGGTGATTTTATTACTAAAATCAGTATAGGCCTACACTGTAGCTATCCATAAATGTGCTGTAATATGTATATTATATAAGTGTAACATTTTTTGTTGTGTGTATGGACATATATGCTAATTCTATCTCTTTATAAACCTGTGGTAGCACTGCGGGTAATCATACAATCTTATGCATCAGGGTCATAGAATAAATGGATTGCCGGTGTCAGGTCTTGAATAAATATTTTGGGCTTACCCAAACCTTTTTTTTGACCCAACGCCCCTTTGTAAAATTGGTTTCTGCCCAACACCCCCCTCAGATTAAGTATATGCCCATGCTTCCTATTCTTCCCTTAAAATATAAGTAATGCACATTAAGTAAATTTTCAATGATTAATGATTGTTTTATCATGCACTTGGATTACACATACAATTCTTAGTATGGTTTATTAATACACATTCCTGGTTATAGAAACATAAATAAAATTAGTTTAGTTATAAAATACTATTGTGATCCTTGAGCTTAATGATTTTTGGCTGACTTCACAATATCTGAAGCATACTTGGATAGTAATAGTCCCAAGTCATCATGACTAACAATAGCTAAATGTTTTCAAATTTTCACTAGTATACAATTCGTTTTCACACGGCACTCATTCTTTGGAAGAATTCCCCCTTCCCCAATACACCCAGCTTATCAAACACACTCTCAGGCTTGTTTCCAGCCTCCTCAAGACAGCATCAGATTATTACCTAGTGGCAAGGGGTGGCTCATACCCCCATTCCTGGATATGACACTGGCCGCTATTCATATTACTTTTTTAACACCTCGTTTTACTACCTGTTAAGGTTATATGCTTATGTACTAATTACACTAATGGGTTAGGGATTAGTAAGACTTAATTTAGAGGAAATGTACCTGCATTTGCGTGGAGGGAGAGTGAAAAACCACCCTCAGTGCACCCAACCAGGATCAAACCCCAATATCCCCATTGTCAGCAGTTTAGTTCACACAAGAGTAGTGCATTAGACCACACAGTCACCGAAGCGAGCTATTCAGAGTTATTTACTGATGAGCACACACTATTTATAGTATTATTTCCATGAATTGATACTATTAAATACAACTTTAAAATATATTATTATTATTATTATCTATCACCATGTCTTACTACCTGTTTGGGCTATACGCTTGAGTACTAATTATGCTAAAGGGTAAGGAATTGGTAAGGTTAAATTTAGAGGAAGTGAGCCTGCACTTGCATCAAGGGGAGTGGAAAATCATTCCCAGTTCATTTGACTGAGATTTGAACCTTAATCTCCTCGTCCTCGGCGGTCTAACTCATCATGACTAGCGTGTTAGCTAATTATGCCATTGAGGCAGGTTAAAAATAGATTAGGTGTGTTTATTAAATAAAATGAAACTTGAATGCTTCAACTGTCACATTAGAACACCAAATATACGCCACCTTTAAAGTTTGTAGCCATGCCAAAGTTCTTCCTGAAAGGATTATAACCACCCAGGAGGGCGCTATTATTCATATTGGGAATCCCTGATTTAGAGTCTTGCTTTGAGCATTCCAAGTGTGTTGAGCACTTTATGTATAATTTGTTTGCGTAAAATAAATCTAATGATAAATCCAAAATCAATAACAATCTAAGACTTGGACACTTAGATACTTAGATGGAAGCTGGTGCACTGAAAAATTGTTAGGTGCACTTTCCCACCTACATTGTTTCATCTCTTCTTCAAGCAAATGTTGAAACCTTTCTTTAAAAACTATCCTTTGATCCTAGTGTTGCTAGTAGCCAGTAAACTCGCACCAAAGTTTACTTATTTTATTTTTAAATTATTATTATTATTAGCACTGAGTCTTGCTACCCATTGAGGTTATACACATGAATGCTAATGTGTAATGGTAATGTGATTGTGAGATGAAATGGAGGATCTACAATTTAACATGAGAACCGAACCACGGTGAAGGCCTGGCATTCCTCGCATTCACAGGTTGTGATTAATATATGCCTTGTCAGAGGTGAAGGAAGTTTACTTATAAAAATTAGGGTACTCGGGAGTTTAAGTATTATATGTTAATTGTTCCTTTTATGTGTCCTATTCTTTATCACTATCCTATTTTGTCTTTTGGTTCCTTGTTTTAGGAAGTTGTGCTGTACAAGAGCTCAGATAGAACAAAACCTAGGTGAATGTGCACAGTATGATTTTCATAGGACACCCATACTTTAAAAACTGGAAACTCATGTTTCCACAGTGGCAGGAAAAGATATTACAATTTTATTTCAATTCTTAGGCCGTTTATAGAGAAATTATGCAGTTGTTTCTTATCCATAAGGAAATGTTAGTGACTTTCAATCAACATTGGGGGGGGGGAGATAAAAATCCATATTTAGCAATCAATTTTCTCTAAGAAGCAACGATGACTACCTCTTTTTTTCACTGTGAATTGGCTTCTCCGTTGTACATTAGTAGCATTGTAAAGTGTTAACCCTGTTTTTTCTTCTTAAAATAGTAAAAGTCAACATCATATTCCTAACCCTTTTTCTGTACCTTCTTGCATATATAATATTATAAACTGTAGCTCAAAGAGTGAATAGAGGTTTTCCTTAATTAGCTATGGCTAAAGTATTGTTGATTTTCATCCCTTGTGAGTTTCTCTATTGTCTTTAATATATTCTAACGCGAAGATTTCATTGATTAAAAGGCTTGCATTCTGTGTAAGGAGGAAAAACAAGAAATGAAGCTAACTTGATTAAAGTATTTTGCAAATAATAATAATACTTAGCACCACGTCTTACTACCTGTTCGGGTTATGAACTTAAGTACTAATTACGCTAATGCGTTAGGAATTAGAAAGGTTGAATATAGAGGCAGTGAACCCGCATTTGTGTGGAGGGAGAGTGGAAAACCATCTAGGAAAAAAAACCTCTATTTCACCCGAGTGAGATTCAACCTCATTTTCCCCGTCCTCTGCAGTCCAGCTCAAAATGTATTTTGCAGAAATAGCTCTTTCTTTGTAATGTTTAGATAATTATGTGCCTTACCTAATATTAGTTGTTCTTTGCTTTTCGCACAACACCTTTTGGTGATGTAGGTGATGTGATTTTTTATTTTTGTTATCTTCAAATCGTTATAACTGTTTTATTGAATGCATTTAAAGAAGATTTAACCATCAGAGCTACACATCCTGTAGGCAGAGACTCAATCGCCAAGATATACAGTAGGCTTAGATTCAATCCCAAGCTATTCTGTATCCTGAGATTAACTCTCTAAGTTATCTTGTATGGCTGAGATGCAATCCCCAAGTTATATATAAGGTCGGTAATAAATCCCCATCCAGGTGCCCATTGTAGTTTAGGATCCTCTTTCTTGATAAATACTGGCTCATTCTCTTGAATTTCACCCTCTTCATATTGTTAACTAATTAGTTTAAATTAACACACTGGCACCAAAGCATATCCAAGTAATTTTAAAAAGCTTAAAAGTCAGCAACATTTTTTTGCACTGCACCTTATTACCAGTCTGGGATATCTGTATATGTGCACTACTAGGCTATCATGGTAAAGTAAAATTTAGAGTAAGTGTACTTGCATTTGTATGGATTGATCATAGGAAACTATGAACACCTTTCTACACCCACTGGGGTTCAAACCCCCACCTTTGAAATAGACAAGATGAGACTGGCACATGCCCATCATTGAGGAGCTGACCATATAATAATGTAAACTATTTTTTGAATCAAATTTAGAAATGAAACTTATTTTAAAATTCAATAACTTCTAGTTGTTTTTATTTGGTTTGTTGATTTCCTTGAAATTCTTCTATTTGCGTTCTTACATCCCAATAGCGATGGGTTACATCATTTCCCTCTAGAGCACTATGATAAGCTAGATTATCTTTATCCATTGTTAGTCCAACACTTTAGTTCAGTCTGCTCAGCTCAGCCTTTCTGTCTACTGAGCTAAAGGTCCTGGATTTTATTCTTGGAATGGCAAAAATGTATCAATGGTGAAATGTAGATTTCCTGTTTCACAGTGATGAATTAACAGCCAGGCGCTGGGGATTGTGTCTGTTATAAATTTAAGTTACGGTAGTTTATAAGTCGTGTGCTGATCTTATTAGTTGGTTCAGAAAGTGTATGTTAAATACCTAAAATAAATTAAAAATAAATTGTACCCATCATTTTTTGTATACGCTGAAACATTAATTATTTTATACCCGCTTGATTGGCCAAATGATATGAGTCATCACTCTATTGTTAGACTGGCCTGCTGAACTGGGGTTCAAATCCCAGTCAGATCTAATGAGGGTAGTTTTTCCTAAATGGTTTCCCACTCTCCTACGCAAACAGGAGTAGATTATCTCTAAAATGCTTCCTTCCTAATCCCTAACCCATTAAAGTAATTATCATATATGTGTATAGACTGAACAGGTAAGAAGTGGTGATGAAGTGTGTGTGTGTGTGTTTGTATGTGTATATATACATATATATGCACACACATATATATATATATTTGATCTCAAGATTGTATTTGTTTGCACTCTGCAGTGGCGAAGAATATTCAACCCATCACAGTCAGATGCTCTATCTTGACTCAAGAACTGCCATTGTGCAAAGGAAGAGCCAATCAAAGAGAAAACAAATAGGGCCATTAAAATTGTATGTAAGCCTTTCCAAAAGAGATAACAATCCTTCTTGGGCATTGTTTTTGTCTCTGCTTGCTTTTTGTGCCCAAAACATGCTAGTTTTGACTTTAGCTTTCACTAACATGCCCCTGTGAACATCACCTTGAGCTGAACTGTGGAATGTTTTGCTTTAATAAACTAGGCCACATGTAAAATGTATATCTTTGATTTCATTATCTGGATCCCATCAAAATAAACAACTTTCTGTTATCTTAATTCATGCTGGGATAGGGTGGTCTATAGAGGGAAAACATATGACACTATTTCTCAATTCTCACTCATTTTCATCATGACAAGCAAGAAGCATAGCTAGCTCATCATAATTCATAGCTGTTCTTTTTATCTCTGTTTATCAATACAATCTGATGCCTGATTAGTCAAGGGAATGAGTGGTCACCAGTCTTTTACCCCTTCCTTTATCAATGAGCACAGTCATCACAAACTAAACAAAAGAAGTGTATGTAAAGCCCAATTCACTCAGTCAACTTAAGGTGGCCCCAAGCAGCTGAAGCAGAAAAGATTGTGGGTTGTTTAAGCACCCGAAGCAGGCCAAGGGGTCCATTCTTCTATTGTTTATCAATAGTTAATAATCTATCTTGATAGAATATATCTGCCAAAAGTAATTAAAATATGGCACTTCCCAGAAGTGAATTATGGATACAAAAAAACATTTTTTTAGAATAAAAACTTTGATACTGATACTTAGGTTTACTGTTATTGATACTTTTATTTCGATGATAGTATGGTATCAATATTTTTCTTCAGATACTTTTAATGAGTACAGTATCAATACTTTTCTTTCAGTACTTTTAATGAGTACAGTATCAATACTTTTCTTTCAGTACTTTTAATGAGTACAGTATCGATACTTTTCTTTCGATACCACATTCCGACTAGGACCCTGATTTTAATGACTCGTAATTTTACATCACAGACAATGCTCATGTACATATATGTTATATTCATTATTCTCTGGCTGTGGAAACATTTTCAAATAATTTACTATATGGTATTTTTTTCATTATTAATGTTTAGTCATATTTCTTGGTTTTTATTATTTATAGACATTTTTAGCCATTTGTCTTGAATAAGTATATTTTTAAATGGGACCTACTATCATAACTTTATAAATACATAAATATTCAAAACTATTTTTTTAAACATACAGTTGTCAAAATGAGAAGCCAAAGCACTTTGTATCCTCTTTGCACAAGTATGGTTGGAAAATACACATTCCTGGTAAGACACTTCTGGATGTGTTTGTAAGGAGGTAGACGCAGGTAATTTGTAAATCAACATATTCAGCGGGATGCAAGGGTTTGATGTCAAGAGCTTTTCATTGCATATATATTTATGTTCTAGTTTCCATTTGTAAAGTGTTTGCTTTATTTAGCTCTGTGCATTCACTATGCATTTTTGTTTATGTTATTGGCTAATATTTTGTAAATTTAAAGTAATTATTAAATAATTTTTTGATAGTTTTTAGGTCAATACCATAACCATGTTATAATTTACGTACCCAATAAATAAGATTTAAATCATGTTCGACTCCCTCCTTTCTAACATGAAATGCAGCGTGTAGTAGGATTCTTATAGAAACTTTTAGAAAATATCATTTTTTTTTTATCATAATTGTTATTATATTCCCTTGAAACTGGTTGATTTTTTTTTTAATTTTGTTAAGTTGTTATATTGGTAATAGAATTGGTTACATGTTACAAAATATACTTTTGTTACCTATTTGTACATCCTTTCAGAAGCTTCTTGCAATCCAAGATTTCTTCATAGAGCTGAAAACTGTCAATATCATTGTTATAAAACTGTCCAAGGTTGAGACAATTTTTCTTCAACATGTTTAAGTCATCATTTAAGTCACGCAATAATCTATTTACAGCTAATATAAATCCATATTTTGAATCCAAATCCTTTCATTTCATTCTGAAGGTGATCACTAACTCCTTTTCATTATTATCATTTCTTCTTTTGCAGCAGGCCTTACATCCTTAGATTTCTACTTGAAGTGATTCACTGGCCATTGATTCTCAATTGTTTAAGAAATAATCTTGAAGGGCTTTTAAATCATAAGCATCATGAAAATTGTGAAAGCCACGATCGCTCAACCGGTTGAAAGGAGATAATCAATAAAATCAAAAATATAAATTTGTATTTATTAACCATGAAACTGGTGCCCCGGCTACGTGCCCCAACTGCCTCACCTTAGTGATTATATTACTTTATTGTTTAATATATATATTGATATTCATCCTGTATAATTGACATCTTATGATCACATGACTTGTGTGAATATATTTAAATTGTTTTGGTGACTATGGTAATCGTCACAAAGCTTTGTTCCTCTCTGAATCTTACTGTACACACTGTTAAGTTTGATTAAATACTAAGTTTAACACTAACATTTGATTTACTGAATCAAAAATAAATGTTATGGTGTACGCATAGACTTTCTCACACCTTTACCTAATAACAATGGAGAAATTTACTTAAAACTTGAAAGATATGTAAGATATATCATTAAATAAATATAGTTGGGAAAAAATGAACACCCCACTTCCCCAGAGGATACATGAAATAATACACTGTTATAGAAACATTTCCAACTCAATTTCCAAAGATCTATTACGCACCTCAATGGAGTAGTTAGCTAACGCGCTAGTTTTATGTTGAGCTAGACTGCTGAGGACAGGGAGATCAAGGTTCGAATCTCACTTGGGTAAACTGGGGTGGGGGTTTCTTAAATGGTTTTCTACTCTCTTTCCAGACAAATGTGAGTTCACTTCCTCTATATTCAACCTTCCCAATTCCTAACCCCTTAGTGTAATTAGTACTTAAGTGAACTAAACAAATGAGTAGTAAGACACGGTGCTAAGTATTATTATTATTATTATTATTACTAACCCAAGATTTTTTTTAATCACCTATAGCTTGGAAAATACTGATTTTTATAAAATATTCTTTCAAATAAAAAAAATTAAGAGTCCTAAAAATTTGCATTAAAAGTTATTTTGTATCTCAAGAGCTACATAGATCTGATCAAAATATGAAATTACCACTCATATAACTTACCCTCATAATCAATCTGCATGGGGGAAAAGGAGATGCACCATTTTGTTTGTAATTTTAAACTGTGGGTAAATACAAATTTTAATCAACATCGTCAAATGGATTTTGAGAAAATATATTGTTTCTGTTTTTTGGCTTTAAGTAAACTGTCCTGAATTTTAGGGCTAGGTATCTCATTCCTAAAACTCCTCGAAAGAACCTTATGAAAATTAAAAAATCTCACTAAGTCTTAACCCAACCGGTAGAATGGTTTTGTAACCGGGCCGAGATACAGAGACAGGCCACATTGTGAAAACCACTTTTTCAGGTTCTGAGGGTCATGAAACATCGATGATATCCATCAAAATCTCAAATTTGACTTTTTTGATGAGCTTGAGATTTTCTTTATCCGAGAGATCACGAGAAAATAAAAATAATATTTTGAGAGTATGTAACTGCCAGGTGAGGGGTTTAAATTGGGGGGGGGGGGGGGAGAATGTATCTTCCGANGGGGGGGGGGGGAAATGTATCTTCCGACTAAAAATATTTGTAACTAAGTATGATAATTTTAATGTATCACCAAACCTACCCTTGTTTCTTAGAATAAGGTGTACGTGTAGCAAAACGCTCTCTTTGCTGAGTAGGCCTTAGAGCTAAAACAAACTTCACGATCTAGAAACATTTCAAATCAATATTTTTCACTATCAATTATTGGTGAATAATAAAGAATTAAATGAGCTAGTTGACAAACTAGGTTAATTTGTGGCAACATTATTTATGTACTACAAAATGAGATAAAATAAAATTATCCGGGCTATTAATGGAACAATTCTTATGTATCATTAAAAATGTTTTTATTTGGTTATTAATTAAATACAGAACTTTCACAAATTATAATTTATTATAATTTATGTCTACATCTCACATGCATGTCTTAATGGACTAAATTTCAACATCATGTATTCATTACTTTTCCTTAAAGCAAGAGCCACAATGGATTGGTATAGCTGCAGAAGATAAAAGTAGATGTATATGAATGGGAAGGCGTGTTTTTTATTTGACTTTACTCAGCACAAACCTTTCAGCACACTTTATCTTGGCCAGAGAATAGCAATAAGACCAAATCCATGGCCTGAAGTATTCTGAAAAGAACTGTCTGTATTTTTATATCAACTTGATTTTGGGTGCCAACTAATGTGGTGGAGACTAATAAGATGGCGATGAAAGCTGGTACGGGATAAAAATAAAAAATATGTGATATTAAATGATAAGGGGAAAAACAGAGTTGATTGTTAGTTCATTATAGCATTGGGGGCTGTCCTCTTCCCCTCTAGCATATGTCTTGAATTATCAGATGGTAGGAACCCCATTGGGTGCTCTGTACATCATATTTTTGAGACGTTTCAGAGAAATGAAGAGGTTAGACCCTTTTTTTGTGAAATGGCTCGACACTTGTTCCTTAAGGAATATGGTTGAGCAACTCTTCCCCCGTATTCCTCCCATCTTGAATAAAAGGATGTGGGGATGTCCGAATTAATATGTGAAGGCAGGAACAGTAGTTGTCCTGAGAATTGTGGCCAGAGTGTACTTTTCAGGTACCATTGGGATGAATGTGCTTCTTTCCTACCCTCTCTGCTTCACTATTAGTAGGCAGTAGTTGATGTTTTTGATGTCTGATGCCACACCGTATTCTCCTAGCCCAGTGTTTTAGGCTGTTAGTGGCAAAAATATAGCAATATTATGTGTAGATGTTTCAGAAAACCACCTAGACAGCACTACTGTGGGTAGGTGTAGGGGTGAGCAGCACGGAAAACCTGTGCTTTCTGATATAGAACACATAAGATAAACTGAGGCGGGGTCTCCTTTTTTAAATTCAATCATATTAATGAAATCAAACATATTTGGTTTATTTTCAACATTGTTTTTACACATGATCGTCACCCAAGCATTGTGGTTAAATGATAATAGAGTTGGGTGTTAGTACATTATAGCAGTAGGGGCTGGCCTCTTCATCATCCCTAAAGAGCGTGTGTCTTTGGCTATCAGATGGAAGTTTGTACCTTAAGGTGGGATGTAAGGAGAAGCGAGAAAAAGCCAATGTTTTTGCAGTTTTTATGGCAAAACTTTTTTTTTTGTCAAAATAAATAAAATATTGCTTCATTACAAAAATAGAATTTAATTTTCTTCATGTGCTGACCTCAAAATTTCTTGAATATCTTTCAAGAGTGTCCTTGGATTTAATTAAACTTTTTCTCTCCATTTAAAAATTATCTTGTGAATGTGAGGAATGCCAGGCCTCTACCGTGGTTCGGATTCCACATTAAACTGTAGGTCCTCCATTTCATCTCACAATCACCCTACCATTACACATTAGCGTAAGTGCGTATAGCCCGAACAGGTAGTAAGACGCGGTGCTAATAATAATAATAATAATAATAATAATAACACGAGAAGGAAATTAAACTCTTTGTTTCTACTGGAGCAATATTTTGTTTATTTTGCCATAAAAACTGGGCTTTTCTCACATCTCCTTCCATCACACCCTAAACACCCACACCTTTTAAAAGACATGTCAAATAACGATAAAGATGTGGTCCTAAATTATCTTAATACTTTACATTAAATACTATAATTAAACACAAATGTTAGTCTGATTCATGCAGTTGTCTAAGGCAGTGGTTTCAACCTTTCTTTTTTCTTCGCGTACTCCCAGATATATTATAAATATTCTATAATCAACATTGCACGCGTACCTAAGGTTGAGTACCACTGGTCTAAGGTATTGTATGATGGGTGTAGCCAAGTGTTTCCGTGGTCTGTGAGGTTACAAATCAACCCACATGGACATTTTAATTTTACAAACATATAATTATTATAAGATATTGCTTATTTTTAGCACCACGTCTTACTACTTGTTTGGGTTATAGGCATATGTATTAATTAGCCTAATGAGTTAGGGATAACGAAAGTTGAATTCAGAGGAAATATACCTGCGTTTATGTGGGGAGATAGAGTGGAAAAACCATTGATCTCCTTGTCATTGGGGCAGTTTATTTTAACTCGGGAGTAACACCCAGGGGCGTCGCGCCGGGGGGGGGTTGGAGGATGTACGCCCCCACCCCCACCATGTTGGTTAAAAGCCTTAAAGTTGGGAATTTTGTGAGATTTGAGATTTGGAGTTGAGAAATTCTAGGCTTATTCTGTACCCCATTACTTTCCATTATGAAAGTCCTTAACCACAGACTTGTACAGACAAATTTAAAATTTCCCAACTGTTAATCCTTACTCTAAAAAAATCCCAATTTCAAAAATAATCAGACATTGAAAGGCAATTCCTTCTGTAGTAGATTGTAGAAAGCTTTAATCAAGTAGTCTATTAGCGCCATTGTCAGTAGGCAGAGAGAGAATGGCCAGTGAGTCTATACCCGAATGCGGTGTGGAAACTAATCATAAGGTAACATAAGCTGTCTATTAGCAAAATTTAACTCAGCCAGCAATGCTTGGAGTGGCAGCATTGTCAGCCAATGTTGTGACTTTCGTGGCTGCTAGACTGTCCCAGTTTTATGATTCAAATTATCATGTTGTACAACCAATGGCATAAATGCAGTGAATGTTATGCAACATTTGTTTTCTTATTGAAAGCTCTGATGAAATGAGGACATTAGGTTAGTGTTAATGTTTGACTTCTGAAATACACACTAATTTTTCTAGCAAGTATTCATACTAGTTTGAATTTAAATAGGTTCAAAGCAACAATGAAGAAAGGGGAGTAATATGGCTGTGTTACATTGTTACAACACTTATCATTTTTAATTTGATTAAGTTAACTACATTAAACAAATAAGTTGTTTTTTCACCCTTTAACATTTTTCAAATTTGGGATACATTTTTAAATTTGTTATTTAGTTTTCGATTGGCATGAAATTTCGTATAACCGTGTTGTTTAGAGTGCTGTTTTCGAATTTGCCATAAGTTATTTACTAAAATGTCAGGGGAAACCCCTTCACCCTCACGTGCTTAAATTACAATATGTTTTGATCAGTTTATTGATGTACCAATATTAACATTTTAGGGCTACTTTCTTGAGGTTATGAAGCAGAACATTGGCAGACAGTTATCAAAATACTGTAAAAATATCGATAAATTTCAATATTTTATTGCTTTTTTTACAGTTAAAAATTTTTTTTCAATAAACATGGCCAAATTGCTAATTTTTTGATAACGTGACAAGCGAGTTCTACAGCTCAAGAGAGCTAACCTAAATATTACTTCCAAGTGTGTTATAATAAAGCTGCGGTTTCCAACCTGAGGGTCGCATTGTGTTTTGGGTGGGGTTACAATATAGAGGTTTTAGCTTTATTTTTTTATTTTTCAGGGATTTTGATGATTATAGGAAAATGTGTAATTCCAATAGAAATGTAAGTTGTTAAAATACTAAAAACGATCTAGTTACTGCTTAGGTTTGTTTTGGCCATTCCATTCTGATAGCTTCTTGCTGACTTGTTTACTGTGGCAGCCTTGTAATGCAGCTAGCATAATATAAATTCATTCCCCATCCTCGGGCTTGATATTATACTATATATTGGTTGCATATAATCATTATAAACAATTAGTGGACATGGGGGTTTAATATCACACTCTTTTGATTTGGTTTGTTGGTGGAGGTGAAGTAGGGATTTTAATTCTGGCCAGGGGTAGTTTATCCTAATATCCCTCCAAGAAAATAAGGGTACATTTCCTCTAAATTTTACCTATCCCACTGGTGTAATGAACTGTAGATAGTCCGGGCTAGTAGTAATACACAGTGAAAAGAATTAAAAACTAGGATTTGAACGCTTTTAATTTATCAAAGGGTTGGGATGACCACAGAGAGAAAAGTTGTGGTTATAAACTACAAAATGTTGGAAACCACTGTAATAATGTAAGTATTTTTTTTATCTAAATTACATGATTTGAACAATATCTGCAAAAAGAACTGAAATAAATAATAATTCAAGCTATTTCCTAATGCACTGAAAAAGCCTTGTAACTTTAAAAATCAATCAAACCCGCCTCAGTGGCGTAGTTGGCTAACGCGCTTGTCGTGTTGAGCTCGACTGCTGGGGACGGGGAGATCGAGGTTCGAATCTCGGTCGGGTGAACTGGGAGTGGTTTTTCCTAAATGGTTTTCCACTCTCCCTCCACGCAAATGTGGGTTCACTTCCTCTAATTCAACCTTCCCAATTCCTAATCCATTAGAATAATTAGTACTTAAAGCGTATAACCCGAACGTGTAGTAAGACGCGGTGCTAAATATTATATATATTTAAAAATCAAGTATGAACAAATAAATTAGTCAAAAAATACAGTTACCTAAAAGCTCGGTTCAAGGCTTGATTATCGCTCCAAACTAAAAACAAAATTCTGGGAGCCTCCTGACACACGAGCCCCCTCCCTTGTTCTCAACATTGCCCTTCTTGTTCTCTCCTTTGCCATTGGAAATTTTTCTAATTTTGAAATGCTTAGAGTTGAGAAAAACACTGGTTTACCCCCTTCTACCCCTACACCCCACCCAAAATATGTTTCCTGCAACAACCCTGGTGACACCTTAGACCATGCGACCACTGAATCAGATGTAATATTCCTAATGGTATGATTTCATGCAAAACACAGCCCATACATCCCCACCCCCTAAATGTAATAATAGATAAGTGCATGAGTAATAAGTTCAAAGAATTTGTGATAAGACATTTGAAAATACTTAGAAATGTTATCATAGCTTAGCAACTCAGAAAAAAACTGATGACACACTCCCTAAATTTATGTCATGAATCCAAAATCAACATGTTCACTTTCTTCAACCCATGCCAGAGTGATAGCAAAACCATAATTATTTGTCTGATAAACTTTCTCTTGTGGAATGAAACAAAATTGTGCAATCAGATTCAGAGTTTAGTGTGTAGACTATTGACTGATACAAGCTATCCAATCGTTACATTCCTCTACTTTCCTCTAGCCTCAGGGCTGAAAGAATACAAGAGTTAATTGTAAGAAAAAGCACTTGCCTTAACTTCGCCCAAATAAAGACATCATTATTATTATTATTATTATTATTATTAATACAAACACATGCATGGTACAAGAACTTGAGGAGCATAGAACTTCTGCCCCTTTAAATGTCAACATAAAACCCAGTGGTGGGATGTTATGTGGAGCCAGGTTTGACAGAAATGCTAGTAAATTGTTTCCTTAGGGCCACTACACACACACAGGTATACGTGTACAATTATACAGGATGTGTTAATGCATCCACATGATACATTTTTTCTTCTTTAGGTCACAATTTTTGTTTTCTCGCTCAATTGTTCTCTCACTGCCGGCTAGCAATGGCGTCAACAGGCAATGCTTTGGTGATTACTGGCTTGTTGGTAGCTACAAAACATTGTCGAAGTAAAACCAGAGATGTGCTGTAAAGCTTGGTTGAACAGGAGAGAACGTTATTCACATGTGAACTCGTTAAATGAATTTAAATTTGCACCTAAAAATTGTGTACAGCAATAATTTAATAAAGAAAGAATGAAAGTTATCTAATTGGTAAATGTTGTGGTGGTGGCATCAGCAACAACTGAACTGAGCTTCCTGCACACTTCAGTACACACGCACCGGTATGCCTGCACAGTTAGCTCCAAAGCATGTATACTGAATGAAATTAACTATTTGTTCCAGTTGTCTGTGCAGGCAGAAATAACTGTACAGTTATGTCATCCATACATTCAGTTATACCCGACAGACGCGCCTGTACGGGCAAACCTCACAGGTATAGGCCTACCTGTATGTGTGTAGCGGCCTTTACAGTCAATATTAAACCTGCCATCTAAATTCAATGCGCACACATTTGCCTGCTACATTATTGTGTATTTGTTTTCAAACTGATCATGAGGGTAAGGAAACAGTTTGCTTGTATAGTCTGTACAGCCTTCCTTCAACTGGCAACAACCTTTCAGACAACACTGATAAAACCGATAGTTGTACATTTTAAAATATTTAATAATATCCGCTTGTAAAAATACTTGTTACATAATTGACACCTGTTTTAAATATATAAGTAGGCTCAATTCAAGCTCGTAAATTAGCAGTGACATGAATTAGATATAACACTTTTTCTTTATTTTTTTAAATTTTGGTCAAAACGTGACTTTTTAAACTAATACAAAATATAATCTGATTGTGATAAATTACTATAAATATCCAACTTTGATTGTAACACTGTCACTAAGACTGCTTTACATAATGAAGTATAAAACTACTAGAGAAAACGGTAACCACTGTGGTAGTGAACAAACACATGGATCAGTCATTTCTAAAATGCCATATTCCACTTTTAGCCAAAATTATTATTTTTCCGTTTTTCAAATAGTACTACTTCACAATCAAAATTGTCACTTTCACTAAGTTTCTATGTATTATATCTGTGAGAATTTCTTATGTAATGGTTATTTTATTTTCTCAGACAATAGATAAAAATATATACAGTGAACCAAATCAGTTTGGCATGGCAAACACCTTAAAAATTGTTAGTTTTATTTATGAAAGAATAATAAACTATTAAAGAACAAAGAGTAGATGCTCGCCACTCGAGATATAGACCGGAACTAACAAAGACGTTGCGTTGCACAAGCCGCTTGGGTGACGTCATCAGAGGAGTGGCTTCATAAATCTTAAAGTAGAATAGTTACTGAACTCGTGTTTGTTATTATAGGCCTAGTTAAGAGAATGTTCATTTATTATACACAACACCCCCTCTCAAACACGTGTTAACTTTATTAATGTCTATCACACCAAGTCCTTGTATGCACTGATGATAGCTTGGTCCGAACAGTCCTTTCGTGAGCACATCAGCTACCATCTTGTTTGTTGGAATGTATTTCACATTGATTTCGCCTCGTTCAAAAACTTCACGCACATAGTGATGCCGAATGTCAATGTGTTTGGTACGAGAGTGGTACACAGGATTATGCATGAGCTTTTCTGCTCCTTGATTGTCACAATAAACAAGAGTTGGTATTGCATTAACACTCAAGAACCCGATTTCTTTTAACAGGTTTCGTAAGTAAACTGTCTCTTTTGCTGCTTCCGTAAGAGCCATGTACTCTGCTTCAGTGCTTGAAAGAGCCACGGTGGATTGTTTTCTCG
>CABFOW010001227.1:54659-105193 GCA_902141385.1 Timema californicum | reverse complement strand
TTATTATTATTATTATTATTATTATTATTATTATTATTATTATTATTATTATTATTCACTCTGATGTAGTTATTTCAGATGGTTTTGCCTCCATCGGTGTCTTAACCAGTTTGCATTGTTCCATACCAAATTTCTTGAGAACTTCCTTCAAGTAGGCTGTTTGACTAAGGGACATATACTTCATTCACGGTAGGAGTTTACCTCTGAAAGGTCTTTTTTCTTACCAATGTCCTACTATATAATAGATTTCTGGTAGGGAAAAAAGTCCTTTCCCAGGTAAACTCCTACCGTGAACGAACTTTACCATCAGTTTTCTGATCAATTTTTATACCTAGAAAGTTGTGCAAACCATTAAGATCCTTCATCTCGAATTCTGACATAAGATATGTTTTGATGTTATTCAACTTCTGAAGATTGTTCCCTGCCAAAGTTATGTCATCTACTTGAACCAAAAAGTAAGTTTTTATGCTGTTGCTGAAGTCAAAGTATATACATTTTTCGTTTTCAGACTGCTTAAATCCGAGAGAATTCACAAATTGGTCAAGTTTAGCATTCCACTCTCGTGGTGCCTGCTTCAATCCATAGAGGATCTTGTGTAACTTACAAACAAGGTTGCTGTCAGTTATGAAGCCAGGTGGCTGCTTCATATACACCTCTTCAGAAAGGTCTCCATGTAAGAATGCATTTTTCACATCTAACTGGAAGGCAATTAAATTTTCTTGATTTATGACTGCAAGCAGGGTTCTGACTGAGGTTAAATGGGCTACGGGTGAGTACGTTTCATTGTAATAAAACCCTTTCTTCTGTGCACAGCCCTTCACAACCAACCTTGCCTTGTACCTGTCAAGCTGTCCATTTTCATCCTGCTTCATCTTGAAGATCCACTTGCAGTTGATAGCTCGTTTACTGGATGGCAGCTCAGTAATAACATTTTAGAAAACATTCTAAAGCTCAGTAATAGTCCAGGTCTCATTTTTCTTCAATGAGTACATCTCTTCCTCAACTGCAGCCATCCATTGCTGGGCATCATCTCTACTATGGATGTCATCGAAGGTTTCTGGCATATTGTCAATGAATGACTCAGCACCAAGAGCCAGTGTGACATAGTCATTTAGGTACACTGGTGCAGTGTGAGGTCTCGTGCTCCTACGCAGAGGCTCAAGTTCCTCACCAGGAATCTCTTCTTCGTCAGAAATTGTCTCTGGTTCTCCTTCTGAAGACGGCTCCTCCTGCAATTCCTCAGTAAAAACTTCATTTGGAATCGAACCAATGACCTCAATAGCTCGAGAGTGTGTTGAACCAACAACATCACTGGTTATGAACGAATGTTCATCAACAATTATATCATGCCCGCATATGAATTTTTGTTCCTGTGGACACCACAGCCTGTACTCATTCGGGCAGTAACCAACAAAGTAGCACTTTTTCGAGCGGCTGTCAAGTTTACTTTTAAGAACTCGATTAGGTAATCGAAGATGTGCTACACAGCCAAAAACCTTCGGTTTTAACATATCAGACTTTACACCATACCACAGTTCTGCTGGAACCTTGTTTACAAGAGCTTTGGTAGGTGATCTGTTTATTAGGTAAACTGTAGTCATAACAGCCTCTGCCCAGAGTGTTTATTAGGTAAACTGTAGTCATAACAGCCTCTGCCCAGAGTGACTTATCAAAAGAAGAATGAAGAAGTAAACAGCGTGTTTTCTCCATGTTGCTACGTCCCATTCTTTCTGCGACGCCGTTATGCTGACTGGTGTGCCTGATCGTAAACTCTGACTGCATAACTTTCTTTTTTAAATAATTTAGCATTTCTGCGGCACAAATTCACCACCATTATCTGACCTAAAGCAACTTATCTTTAGATTAAAGTAAGCTATTGCCATAGCTTCAAATTCTTTTAAGTATGTAAATACTTCATACTTTACTGTAAAGTGACTATAGTCATCAATCAGGGTAAGTATATACCTCTTTTGATCATATGATACGGGCTTAATGGGCCCTACAAGATCACTGTGTATGATCTCCAAAGGGCGCTTAGCTCTAATGCATGGCTTTGTGTGAGAAAGACATGTTTGTTTAGCCTTTATGTAAGAGTCACATAAATCGGGGATCGATCCTTGATCAACATTGATTCCATCTACAATCTTACTTAAGTGAACTAAACTGGTTTTTGCCAATGTAACCAAGCCTCTTGTGCCACAAATCAGATGATGCTACAATGGAACTATAACACAAGCACGTGCTTTTTCAGGAGGTGAAATAAACATTGTATACACTTTACCAGATCGAGTGGCAACAGCTACAAAAATATTGCCTTTCAGAATGGTAGTGTTCCCCTTTTCAAACACAACTTTAAGCCCATTAGCGTCCATTTTACTAACCAAGACTAATAAATTGTAATCCAGAGACAATAAGTACACTGGAAAATTTGATAAAATTTTTATTATCTTTGTGCGTTACAGACGCATGTATATCTCCGATCTCTTCAGTACACAACATCGATCCGGATTTAGCAATTTTTATTTTGATAAACTTTGATAGGCATCTCTTATTTGAAACCAAAATAATATTTTTATTACTTATCATATGTTCATTGGCGCCAGTCAAGCAACCACACAGATCCATCACAACAAGTCACTGATGTTGACACAGTTAAACTAAATTCATCATCACTAGCTTCAGCTACGTTTGCTTTATATGTTGAATTATTCTTCTGCTTCTTGCCTTTCAATTTTGGACAGTCTGGATGAACGTAAATGACCAGCTTTATGGCAGAAAAAACCCTTATTACCTGTAACTTGCTTTGAAATTCTGGCTGCGAAGATTTCAATTTTCTAGCCTTCCAATCACTAACGCTAAAGAATGATTGGCTGCATCCATCAATACCTTCTGCTTGGTGTTTGCTTTGCTCATCAAGTAGGTGCATTTTTATGAATGCCAGGTTGAGATTATCAGCAGATAGTGAGTGTCTTTATGGCAGTGACAATTACTTGATATTCAAATGGCATAGTCAAGAGAAGATGGCAGACAACATCTAATTCTTCGAAGTTAGCTCTCGACGATTTCAATTCCCGAATAGTACAATCAAACCTAATAAAATGCAATTCAAGGGTTTCTAAAGAGGGATCAAATTTCATCATCAACAAGGTTTTGCGCAGTAAAAGCTGATTAGCAATACCTTTGTGAGTGTAAGTGTTACGAAGCACTTTCCATATATCATAAGCGGTGGTCTTATCCTTCACACAATCCATGTGCCTGTCCAAGATTCATTGTATAATCTTGTTATCCCTTCAATACGGCTTCGGGGGTAACTGGTTTTGTCTAGTCGATATCGTAGAAGATGGGCCCACGGGTGGAGTATTGTTTGGTTGCCGCTGTCTTCTTTAGGGTCTTCTGTTGGTGGGCCTTGCCGGAGCGTCGGGTGTATCCCATCCCGTGAGGTCACCGTCGGAAGGGACGATCAGGTTGGAGGGTGAGAGGACAGAGTCCTGGCAACACAGAGTCACGGTGGGAGGTGTGGATAAATTCCCGGCAACGTGAGTCGCGGTGGGAGGCAAAGGAACTGTCCCGGCAACGTAAGTCGCGGTGGGAGGCAAAGGAACTGTCCCGGCATACGTGAGTCGCGGTGGGAGGCAAAGGAACTGTCCCGGCAACGTGAGTCGCGGTGGGAGGCAAAGGAACTGTCCCGGCAACGTAAGTCGCGATAGGAGGTAAGGGATAGTTGCGGAAGTGTGGGAGTGAACCTAGCATAGGTTTAGTTCTTTTCTACGACTGGAGGAGAAGTAAGTGGATGAGTCATGTCAAGAAGTACTTTTTCGCCATTTGTGTTCTATATTATGCTAGACAGCATGTTGGCGTAATCCGATCCCATCCAGCCACAGTGAGTAAGTTTTGAAGCATATTATTCCTGAATGTATTAGCTTTAATTATCTTCTTTGGATTCCAGTATTGTAAGTTTAGTATTTTTAGCAAATATATATTATTAAAATGACTTGTAGTATTTTATATTGAAAGCACGTGGATCATATCCGAGTCAATCAAGTCGTTAAGTCAGTTTTGAAGAATATTATTATTATTAAATATTTCAAATCTAATCCTCTTCTTTGGATTCTGCCAATATAATTATTATAACTTCATATTTTTACGTAGCCTTATTGTGTAGGTGTCATCTTTACATGATTGACACACTACAAATCTGTGACTTACACTTGTGACCAGCTTTCCGAAGCTTGTCCAGCTCTTTTTCCTTTTTCGTCTTAACTTCATCATTATCACTAGATGCAATTTTCACCAAGTCCCGATAATCACCTTGAATAAAGGACAACAGATTTATTTCATCTAGAAGAGTTTCTACCCTAAACTTCCAGTTGTCAAAATTAGTGCCATCGAAAAGCGGAATTCTGTACGTTTTGTCTTTTTCTAAAACCATTATGGTGATGGTGATTGGCAACAGTGTCACAAACAACAAGCAAACATATATTTAATGCGTATTACTGCGCACACTTGACTTATAGCTTTACCCATCCTAAAATCCACCAAAAGCCTGGGCCTGTCAAAGTACACAAGTTTATAGAAATAATTAACCAGTTTTAGATTTAACAATACATGTTATAACTAAGAACATGACTCAACTGTTACATAAGTTTATAGGCATAGACACAAATTAGCTAAAAAAAATGAACAACACATTTAACGGTGGGACCAACCTAAACTAGAATATCTCTGCATAGAATTTCATATTTTAACAGTTTTTGTTTTTTTTATTAAAGAATATAACATATTAACTTAATACCTCAAGAAATCAATAATAGTGAGTAGTTCAGGTACTCAAAAGCCTGAGATAAATAAAGGGATTGTAATTTGTAACACTAAATACTCTCAGCTGGTGCTAGCAGGGTAGAAAAACAAATTCAAACCTTTGATGTTGTGGAACTGTTAAGGGGGTTTAATCTCGAGGATGTTAAATCATTTTATGGCATTTACAGAACTTCCTTTACCATTTTATAGTTACAACTTTTATACATAACTTATGAATCATATAATTGCTAAACACATACTATGACAATTTCAAATCACATTTAAGCTATTTGACATACTCTGAGAGCTCATTCGTATAAACTATTATCCTCTATTCCATAACTCTTAGATTTGAGTGTTTCCATTTCCACTTAGCTAATTAAAAATAATATATTATGCTACACAAGCCAATAAAGACTTAAAATCTTTTGTTTGGTTTGTATGTCAGACGCTAACATTGGTAGCTTATGCTAAGTAATATTTCATAGAGTTTTATATTTAATTTCCTTAAGAAAAACTGTGTGTAGTAAAGGAAATATATTACTATAAATATTCATGTATTATGAAATGCTTTGTTTTTGAGCAAAAGGTGTTTTATTAGTATTCTGTGTTTATTGTATATTCCTTAACTATGACTCCTCTCTTCCCTCCTGACCAGACATTTTGCGTCAAAGAACACGTGATCTAGAGCTGAAGAGATATTGTATCACACTTTTAGAGAGATTTGGCTCGTTTGCTTACACCCGAAATATCCTACAAGAGTTAGATACAGATGCACGAGAAGAAATCGCCAAGCTGGGAGGCAACCCGCTACTGGAGGATATTCTAGACCAACTACTAAACTGGAAGAGCGCGGGAGACATCGTCAAAACTCCATTGGGAAGTGATCAAGGGGAGAAGCCTGAGACTAAAGTCCGAGGACAGTATACAGTTCAAGAACCATTGGAGGCTGCTACTAAATTAAATTACAATATTTAAAGAGTACTAGATTTTTTGGGGAGTAAAATATGTTATTATATATAATTATATAAAGTAATCTTGATTGGATGTCTACATAGTGCTGCTAAGTTTAGGAATTTTACACCTCCCATGAAACATAATCAAGATAAACAAATAAATAATATAATCTTAAAGTAAGATCGACATGTATATTAAATAATATGAAATAGAAAAAAAACATATTTTAGTTTGAATCAATAAAATTTAATATCGTTTAACCTAAAAATACTTTTATGTTAATAAAAGTATTTAATACTAAAAGACTATAATTTGAAAAACTTAAATTTTTGAAACTCAATTCTACGTCCATTTTGTTTGTAAAAGTTTTATTTTATTGTTCTTTTCTCTGACATCTTTTCCTGTTACCTAGGCTTATGCTCAAATTCTGCCCTTTATATACTGGTTTAAAAAAATAGTTTTATTTTAGGCCACTTTAGGTATTTTTTCCTATTGGACCAAGGGCATGAAATAAAATATTAAGTTTTGATCTTCTCAATAATTATAATACATATCTTGAGAAAATTTGATTAAATCTCATTTGAATATTTTTTATATTAGGTAGTGTGTATATTTTATTTTACCAAAGGTGTTCAGCTAACATTGAATTTTGATTATATAAGTTAAAGAATTTTTTTTTAAAAAGGGGGGGGGCATTTTCACATGTTTCTTTTAGTAGCTAATCTATCAGGACATGGTGATGGTAGAGATTGAAATAGTTCTACACATTAACAAGTTTGTTTGGAGGATATCGTCAAATTAAGAAGGAATTGTTTTTTGTTGTTTGGTTAAAATATTTAGGAACAAAATATTGAAATAATAACTAAATAAAATTGCTAAGGAGAGATAATGTGTTATCAACTATTTGGGAAAATTAACTTTTGGTATATTTTGAAACACCGCTAAGGGTATACAGGGGTGTCTTATTTCAATCCCAGACGTCTTCTGAAACGATAACTGGCAGGAAATGGGTGGTGTCCACCATAGTTATTGTTGAGGTATTGATAGCCCAGAAGTATTTAGTGCCTAAAAAGATTTACTAGCTTAGAACTTGAAACCGCTCAAGTAAGAAGTTTCTCTTAATGGAAAACTATCTGGCCCTTGACTGATCATTCCAGGACTCTTACCTTTAAGATAACTTTTTATTATAATGGAAAATAGGAGTATGGCATGCCTTTTTTTTAAATTATCAATCCAATATAAGAGAATGCCAATATATAATATGAAAGCCATTCATAACCTGTTTATTTTCTTAGCTGATCACTAAAATAAATGTCTTCCATAAGGTTTGCCCTCATAAAGATATTTTCTTATAATATTTTAATTTTTATTAACTTAAATAATATGGTCTTTAACTCCAAAATTATTTCAAATAATGTTATGGTTTTGCTAAGTCAGTTTATGTAATTTCTGTACATGTTAGGATTGAGTTGGAAAATATTTATGATAAAAGTTTTACCGATATTAAAAAGTTAAAATCAAAAATCTTTGATTAAGTGATCATGAGTGGAAATCATTATCATAATTTGTTTTTGAAATTGCCTTCACAGTACTTTATAAAGGGTGTATTATTGTTTATCGTATGTTTCAACTTTAAATAAATACATTATCAACATTTATTTATAAAGTGTGTAACAAGCTTCTTGTGTCATGATATCCAAATGATTAAAAGTTCAATTTATTAAATGTTTATTCTGAGGATTATTTGATATAACTTGAAGCTATTCAGATAATCATATATAACATGAAATATTATTTCATAACCTTAATTTTTTTTTTTTAAGTAATTACTCATGGAGGGAAGCTGGGGAGTGCCCTCTCACCAGTACTATTTGTATTGGTAATGGAAATGGTCATGAACAAAGTGGTAGGAAAATTCACGGAGGAAAGAGTGAATTACATTATGTTTGCTGAGGACTTGATGGTGTGGAGGGATAAGGAAGAGGAATTACAGGAACAACTACACGACTAGGATGAGGAAGTGAAAGAGTGTGGACTGAAATTTAACATGGCAAAGTGTGAAGTGATGGTAATAACAAGGAAGAGGGTAAGGCCTAATAAAGCTATAAAGTTGGATGGAGTAGAGCTGAGAAAAGTACAGAACATAAAATATCTTGGAAGCATGATTGAGGTGAAAGGTGGAAATAAAGAGGGTCTAGTGAGAAAAGGACAACAGAGAAAGTTATTCTATAGGTGTTGTAAGGATACTGATTTGGACCCCTCTCATATATTAAAAAAGTTATGGATGAAGTGCATTTTTCTTTAAAGTATTGTATGTAAAATATCCTTTCACTACTTCATCTATGGAGAATCACGCGCTTTTCAGAAAGAACGTCAAAGGATTGCACAATTAAAACTTATTTTTTCTTTCAAAAGTCAACTCCGCAGTATTTACCAATAAAGCAAGCAACACTAGCTCTCTCTACCGAATAGGAAGCTAGCCTTCATAATACCTGTCGCCAGGACTCTTTCCATTTGTTGGTTCTCACACTGGTCATGAGCGGTCCAAGGGGCAAGGGGTAGATCATATAAATTAAGAGCGCCGATAGCCTAAATATAGCAGTAGCAGTAATTTACAGTGCCACTAACTGAAATCTGTAGTTCAACTAAGCTGTATCATATAAACTTATATCTTCAGTGCCAAAGATAAAATAACTTTAAAAAGTGTGTCCAACATTAAAGGTCTTATTTATTCAGTTAACATATCACACACAATTCCGTATCAATATAATTGGCGCTCGATCATGGGGCTATAAATACCAATTATATCATCAAAATACTGTATCGCTTTAATTAGTGCTCGATCACGGGGCAATTATCAGCTGATTAAACGGTATCACTTCAATCGGCGCCCATCGCTGACCCGTGACGTTTTAATCGATGCCCATCGCTGACCAGTAACATATCAGTGTGTAATAGACCTACTATGGAGAAGATAAGTGTTCTTAAAGTGTAAGGAAGTGTTGTACTTTATACCCGTTTTCGCATGGACATTGAATGTAAGAGAGACTAGGAAAATGGAGGACATGGGAATAAAGCTTATGAGGAGCATGTTATATGTCAAGAGGAGAAACAAAATTATGAATGATTCTATCCAGGAAAAATTGGGAGTAGAGGGAGTACATGAGATAGTAGAGAAAGCAAGACTGAGACGATATGAGAATGTAATGAGCATGGAACAGGATAGTATGCCATAGAAAATGTTGGAAATGAAGTATATAGGAAAAGACCACAAGGGAAGCCAAGAAAGAGATGGGAGGAGCAGATAGCAGAGTGTGCAAGTGAGAGAAGAATGGAAGCCATTAAAGGAGGTATAATGTTGGAAGGATAGAAAAAGATAGAGGCATTTTACTAAACTGAACCAGCTACAGGCTGAAAACAGTTGATGATGATAATTAGTAATATCTTCATTTGACTTGGTTTACCTTTTTAATGCCTTGCCATTAATTTTGTTTTGGCTACAGCTGTAAAAGTATAATTAACAATTATTATGTTTGATATCAGTTAGTAGGGTGTTTTGGATATCATTGAATATGAAAAACAAGGAAGTAGAAACAATTCTTATGTTGTGAGCATAAATCAAATGACAACTAACTTTAATGATTGTTGACTGTTCAGTATTTTCACCATTCAGAACAAAAAATTTGTCACCAACATCAATATTATGTCACAACACCTGAAGGATGGGTCACCAATCTGTTGATTGCAAGCTACTGGTAGCTTGAAGTAACAGTTTCGATAGTACACCCAAAAAAATATTTGCACTTTCCAAATAACCTTGGTGTTGAAAAATTTTAACTCGAGTTTAGGATATTTGGCCTCTTTTCTCGAAGGAAATTGCCAAATACTGGTTTGTGTTGCACTCCAAGTAGAGGTGTTTCCCTACTCTACCAACCATTGTGAGTCATTATTTTTGGCCAAAAGTGCTAAAAAACAAATATAAAAGCAGGCTTAAAGATTAAAATTTTTAAAACTTCAATATAAATTGGAGTTAAGTTATTCACCACAATTTAGAAAACTGTTGATGAAAATGAATGCCATTCTTATCAGTAAGCTACACGTGCTTAGAAAGTATATATTTAACTATAATTTTGTTTAAAAAACAAATATATTTTGTCTTTTCTAGCATTAAAAGATGCATCTTATAACAAAATATACGAACCTTTTTAAATTATTTCCATTAAAATTGCCGAGTCCAAGCCACAGAGCCTACCTGCTACAATGATAGCAAATGTGTGAGGCAACACTGCAAACTTTTAATCAGAGAAGCTCATGAAACAATTTAACGAATTATAAGTAGCCCCTAGACTCAATGAGTTTGGCGACCCCTGACCTAAAGCTTTATTTTGTAAATATAAATTAACATAATTTATGTATAGAATGGTGAAAAATTTTAAAATTTGAATTTCTCTTATATTCGATTTTCTAGCAAGGCACTTTTTAAAGGATCTAAAGTGTCTTTGGCAATCTCACTATCAGGACGTATGGCTATCTTATATTGATAATATTGATAATGTCTCAATATCATTGTTGAATAATTTAAATGTTACAACTTTATAATATAATGTAACCACCATCTTCTCTTAAATGTGAAATATAATAATGGAAATTGATAAAGAAAAAAGAAAAATAAACTAATAAGTGCAAATTGCAAATTTGAGTTTATTTTTTATTTTGTCTTTAAACTAATCAATTTCTATTATTATAAAATAATTTAGCCATTGGAAATTTTCATTGTAAAAATTTTAAATGTGTTAACTTTAAGTCAGTCATCATTCATTACGGTACATTATTATATGTATAAATAAATTGATGAAGTGAAGAGAATATTTTCTCTAGACCTTGCAACAGACTGTAAAGGTTTTGGAAATGAGATCATGTAGGCATGACTTCATTTCAACTTATATATTTTGATCATGATGACTTTTAAACCTGAGCCCACTTTTAATCAAATTTTCAAAGACTAACACTTTTGTTTGCTATCAAAGGTAAATTTATTATTAAATAACCTTGTAAATAATGGGCATTTAAATAAGTCCTACAAAAATAAATACATTGTTTGAAATAAAGTGCATTAATCATGTCATTAAATAAATATGATATAACTGTAGAAAATTAAGTACAAATAAAAGTAAAAAAACACAAACTCGTATGCCATGTAGCATTGAAATATATAAGTGCTTATAAGTATATGTTAATGTTAGTTGTAAAAAATGAACCGTTAGGCGTTAATTGTAAAAACAAAGCATGATTAAAAGTAAAAACACACACATGGCATGTGACATTGAAATATTGATGTGTTTCTAAGTATGTGTTAATGTTAGTTGTAAAAAATGAAGCACAATTAAAAGTAAAAACACCTATGTCATGTGACATTGAAATATTGATGTGTTTGTAAAGTGTGTTGTGGTTTTTTTTTTACTTTTACAATAGGTCTCTGCTCATACGGCGGATCAGGTTCTAGAGTCCTGCTATAAGATGGAACATGGCCTATTTTTAATTTTCAAATGCAAATAAAATCCTAATAAATGTTTACACTATAATGTATAAAATGCACAAATAAACACAATCGGATGAAAACTATTGAATGTTTATTCAATAATTTTCATCATTCGATAATTGATAGTTAAACTCATTTGATAGTGCCCATTACAATTGTAAACAGACAGAATTACCTACCGACAAAAATGACGGTCAAAGCACCTCACTGCATGTGTAGTACGAAAAAACTCCGGAAGAGTGAGACAGTAGCTAAACATACTGAACTTGTATCTGATTAAAAACCACTGTATTAGCGGAACGCCGTAAAGCAGGGTCCTCCTGTAATTTTTCTTCATTTTTTACAATTACATCATGTATATTAATGACATTATAAAACAATTACTTAGCAGTCAATAGTGGATTTTTCTATTCTCTTAAAAGTAAGTTACTTAAAGTGGGTTCATAAATGCCTGTATTTAATCCTTAAAATACATAATCAAAGTCCATGACCCTTAGAGCCCACCATGTGACTCAGGTATGTAATACAGGTCGAACCAGGCATATACCATTGCAATGTGGTATTTTCTAGTATCATTAGAAAACAGTGGGATTGAAACCAATGATACTATTTCTATTTATCTCAATTTTGCTATTGTCCAATGAATGCAGAAAATCTCACCATAGTGCTATTTTCTGGTTCAAGCATACCCTTATATATAAATCCTGGTTAATTGGTTGTTAGATGGGCTTTTAACTGGTGCATTTGGAGCTGTCATATAGTTGAATTATTTCAACTTTAATTATAACTAGAGGGCTAATTATCATAATTGTTACTGTCAGACAAAGCTGACACGATGTAAATACAAGAAATAATTTTTCAAGTACTTCACACCAGTGTAGTTAGTTAACGATTACTATTAGGGATAACTTTATTAATTGCAAATGAAATACTTTTCTTGAATTCATTTTTCTGAATATTTTTCCATAGTATGTTATCCCTTATTTTTGAAGCAGGTGGGCCGCCCAGGAGGAGAAGGATACAAATGGGGCAAGTTGCTCCTAGATACCCACATAGTGGAGGCCTCCACAACACACGTGCATAAAATACACTTTTTTTCTACGTATTTTCCGAACTTACATATTTTTTCTATGTATACAGTTAAAATAGTATACTCATAGAAATAAGTAGAGCACAGAAATTAAGGCAATTATTCTCTGTGTAAGGGGTCTCTTTAAATTCCATCTGGGTGGCCCTGTAAGTAGGAACAATATTGAATCCCTCTAGGAATCGAAGTGTTTAATCCTTTATAATGCCCCTTTGTTAATACTACAACCCTTTCAACTTCACTTGATTAATATTAATATAATTTGCTCATAAAATATTTCAGAAGATTTTAGGCTAGCAAGAATCAATAATTAATATTTCTAAACCTATAAGCTTTGTTAAAATAGAATAACATGTTAATATAGGTCAGATTACTGAAATGGTTCTGTAATAACAATAATATGTAGACAGTTACTGTGATTTATGTTGATACCTAATTATGTTTTTCTAGTCCATATACTATACACAAATCATTTTGATTAAAAGTGATTGACAACTAATAACATTTATTTAATTGCAAATATTCATTAATGATTAATGGAAAATAAGTGTTTCATGTGTTTAATTCTACTTTCTTTGATATGGTATTTATTTATTTTTGTTAGTAATTTATAGAGAGCTGAACTTTTCAATAGAAGTGAAAATTAGAGTTTTCAATATAATTACTTAAGAGTGGATTTAACAACTTAAATCCCCCTAGATCCACTTTATGGACTTAATCTATTATTTTTGATGCTTATACTGTCACAAGTTTATTGGTTTATTTAGTTATTTATTTTCTAATATTAATTTTAACACATTCACATATAACTAATACATTTTAAAAAAGGGGTGTGTGAAGGCAACTTTTTAAATGCAAAGCGAATCTTGAAACTTGCGAAGAAAAGACAAAGTCAAAGCTGCCTAGGATTTTTGTTGTTGTCACTTAACGCTACTTTTAATTTTTATGTACATTGTGGAGTTTATAGTATTATTTTGCAAACATTACATATGCATGTCTTTTTATCTGCATTTCTCTGATAATAATTATAAATTAAATTCCGTTTTTGTTTCCTACTTTCCATATCAGCCATTTTGAATAATAAAGAAATTGTGAAGAAGCTCTGACACTTTAACTGCATCTAAATATTGGTAGCTGATTTTAAGTATTAAACAATTGAGGCATGTATATTTTCATATGACCAAGTATGCAATCAAACTGTAGTAAAATAAAGTTCCAAAGATGCTTAATGACAGTGGGTAGTTTGCAAATAAAGCCACTAAGAAGGGTTTGGAGGGCTTTGTCTCTTCAACTAGAGGGAACCTCGGAAATATTTTCATAAGTGGGATGTTTCTAGAAGTTATGTAGAGGTTTTATTATAATAATAATAATAATGATGATGGGTTTGAGGGATACTATTCCCTCACTTAGTTTTATTTTAATTGGTTGACTTTAAAAGCTATTTAGAGGTTTTTTATGGCTGTGTTTGTAATGAGTTTTTTTCCTGCCGCTGACATTTTTTTTAATTGACTACATTTAAAAGCTATTCAGAGTTTTTAAATTATAATTATAGTTCAGTGTGTTCTTCTCCCACACAACCAAAAAAATAATATTATTTTGAATTTGTTGTATGTTACACATCTTGCTGCTCATTCTGACAAGCCAAAACTTACACTTAATCAAGGACACAGAAACTGGAGGGTGTTAAACAACCGGGCGAAGACATCTTGAAACATAATATATGTAGTTATATTAACATAAATGTTAAATACACACATAAACTATATTTCCTTTCACAAATCACAGAGGATGAAAAAAAATAATCTTTTAAAAGCATTCAAATTGAGTTATTTAAAGAAAATATGAGAACATTTTTTTTAAACGGCTTTAAAGCAAATCCGTGCCAATAGAACTTTGAAATAAAAAAATATATGTATTCATACTTAAATTTTTAAATTCTTAATTGAAAAGTAGACTCTCGATTTACCAGGTGTGGTTAAACTAGTTTGTGACTTAACCGTGGATAAATTTTCCTAAATTTGTTACAGTACATGTACAAAATGTATGTCATTGTCTGAATGTGTTATACATATAAAGGCCAGCCAGTGCCCATGCTTAGTGGATTATCAAAGAAAGAGAGAGAGACACATTTTCAGAGCGGAAGCAGTCTAGCAATGTCAAATTATATAACACTAAAGCCAAGATCATCGAGAAATAAAGAGTTGTATTGTTTATCTTGGGGCAGTAAAATTAGTCACAGCACCGCATTGATGGCCTTGGATTGTGTATTTACATACATGAAGCAGCATGTCTACTTTACAAACATGTAAACTGATGTAATGGTGACTGCGTTAAACTCTCAGGGAAAAAACAAATCCAGCAAAAGAAAGGGTGAAAACCTAAAAAGATTACAGACTTATTTCATTAAGAGAATATATGTCTTGATTTTTTTTTCTCTCTATCCATGTCTTCTCTCACTTCCATTACCCCAGAAAATTGCGAGTCTACTGAATTTTGATATAGGGAACTACTTTTGGGCTACAATTCATAAGTTATTTGGTGATTGAAACAAATTCAGAGTTGAAAGATTCAGTCATGTATAAATTCTATTTTAGATATTTCTAGTCTGAAATTTAACAAGGCAGTGTGGAGCGTGTGTGATCAAAGATTTAGAGCAGAAATGTCCAACCTTTCCCCGGCTGAAGGCACTCATGCTCTTGGGGAATTGGCCATACATGAGCTTTATAATATGTATTCCCAAATATAGTAAATACACCCACATACATTCATTTCACAAGTAACATTATAGCTACGATTCTGGATACAACATTGAAGTTAGTGAGCATTTACTTCAGCTCCAAGAGCCTAATTTGTTGTTTATTTCTTCAATTTGAAATATTTCACTTTAAGCTGGTAGGTCACAGAGAAGACATTCGTTTACATTCATCTCTTAGTTTTAGGCACAACCCCCTTTTTATATTAGTCTTCAATTTCAAGCATCACTATGAAAATTTATTCCATGTATGAATGTTATCTTTGTGCTAGTAGGGCTTATAAATATAATAAATGCTGGATTAAAACCATTCCATATTTATTTATTTTTAATGCTAGAACTTGTTGCTTACAAACCATATTTTATTTTCATAAACCCAAAATATAAAAAGTCAAAGATAAGTTAAAAAAACAGTTTGTCATTCAATTACTATTACATAATATTATCTGTGAGTTAACTGTCAAGGGGATTTTTAAGAACTTTTTAACATTAGTTTTGTTGACTAAACTGTATCCTTAAGAACATGCTGTGCAGTTTATAATTATAAATAGGGCTATTGTTGGAATTACACAGCTATTTTGCTATACAAAAAAATTGTATGACCTGGTCTTTTAAGTATGTTTGAATCAAAATACATAAAGCCATTTTTGAGGAAAAAGAAGTGCTAAACATTGACTTTAAACTATTTTTTTGTTAGTATTAGGATGTAATCCTCAATTTTGTACAGCAATGGTACTGATATAAATCCAACTTTGTCTGTGAAGATGTTGGATAAAAGCCATTTTATTTACTTCTTAGTTTAAACTAAGGATAATTCTTGTGTCACAAACAAGAGCGTAACACACAAAGCCAAAACGTAATGGGATCAAAATTGAAGAAAGGAAATTAGGAATATACTTGCCTACTTACTTTATGGGATTAGGAACTCGAAAGTTCATTGCCTCACTTACAAAAGTATGTCATCCATCCCTATCTTGAGCTATTTCTCTCCAGTCTACCTCATTACACCCTAGCCCCATCTTGAGCTATTTCTTTCCAGTTCACCTCATTACACCCTATCTCTTTCAGGTCCATTGTAATGTTATTCTTCCATTCGGGTTGCATGTCCTGCCCACCATAATCTAAGAGATTTGACTATCATAATAATGTCTTTTGAGGAGTACAGTTTATGTAGCTCATCATTATTTAACCTCTTCCACTACCCAGTAAGGAATATACATAATATAAAATTAATATACTGATTGATTGTTGTTGGGCAGGAGTCTCCAAACTTTTTGCTGTGCCACATAATATATTTTACACGTTTCTGCGGGCCAATGTAACGTTCACCTGTTCTTCGGGTAGCGTTATTTTTGACCTGAATGCCTTGACATGTGCAAATAGATCATTAATATAATTTGTTTCAACATGCAAATTTAGATCCAAGTCATAATATGGCCAGTCACGTCTGTAAAAAATGCCACATTCCAAGACCATTTAATGTTTGATAAAAGTGATTGACGTTGATTCTTTTCTGTGAGATATGACTCAATGTATTTGTAATAAATTATATTTATAGTAATTATTAGTCAATATAATTTTTTTGTTAATTAGGTAACAACTTTTGAGACTTTACTTTTATAACCCTCTGCCAGGAGACTTGGAACCACCTAAAAATTGTCACAGTCAAGCCGTTATGTTTTAGGTGTAAGGAATGGCACCTGCGACTGAAAATGAGGATTTGCAATTCCAACAGTACTCTGGCTTGATGTCATGGGGGGAAGCACGCATGCAGACAGAAACTATACTTGTCATATAAACTGCGTGTTTAAGAAATAATGAAGAGAAACTATTATTTTTTTATAAAATCTTTGAACGGGCCGAATGTGGCCCGCGGGCCATAGTTTGGTGATCCCTGTTATTGGGGAATAATCTTTCTATGCATATAAATTGTAAAACAGTAACAAATGGACACAAAATCACACAAGTGTTGACCACTAGTCAACAAGCACCAATAACAGGCTATCATTGAGAAACTACATGAGAATACAAAATTGAATGAAGGGGTGGTTAAAATGTATTTAAATAAAAAGTTGTTTAACAATAATTACTAAGAAATAGGTTAATTGTTTGGTTGTTGGTTGATTTTTACCAATGCGTTTTACTACCTGTTTAGAATACATGCATATGCGCTAATGATGCTAATGTGTTTGGATGAGGAAGGTTGTATTTAAAGACGAGGTACCTGCATTTGTGTGGATGTAGAGCGGAAACCCATTTTGGAAAAACCACACTCAATATACCCGACCGAGATTCTAACCTCCATCTGCTTTTCATCAGCAGAAAATAATAATTAAGAGAGAATAATTTCATAATTAAATTAATAATTTAAAGATAAAAATACCCTAATGGTTTTTGTAATATCCCAAACACATGGCAATGTTTTCATTCTTATCCATTATAATAACATGTACTGAAATAACTATAGTAACTGTAAAATAGTCTGCAAATAAACTAACACGATCACTAGCACATGCATTAACATGACCATTATTTTCATCCTTGATATGGGATTAGTCATTGATTTTTAAAAAAATCACTACAAAATATGGTTTGTGAAATTTATAATTTGGAAATTTGATTTTTTTTTTTAATTATGAATACATCTAAAATACATTAAATTAAAACCTCTTGAACTTTTTCAAAACAATCATCACTGAAAATTGTTGACTATTATAAACTTGCTTACAAGTGTTAATGATTGCTACTCTTTTTGCTCATAGCTTCCCTGAAAGTTGGTTATTCATGCAGTAATAATTGTCTTTTATTGAATTCAACATTGATTTAAATACTATAACATCACTTGTAAGTGCATGGTCTAAATGTAAACTAAGATGAGATGTTTCTTAAAGAGCTATATAATTTTGGAATTTTTTTGTTGTTTTTTATGATAGAAATCAATTTCAGGAAATCTAGAATTAGTTTTGCTTATTCAGCAACCAAGAGGGCTTAACTTCCATATAGTGTTTGTATGTATCCATAGTGTCTTAACCAGTTGGCTATAAATATGACATCTCTGAATTTAATATTATATAATGTCTTACATTTCATATATTAACTATGGTTGTGATAGTTTTAACTTTTGAGTATATTTGTGAATAATTAATATAGGCCTAATAATTATTATAAATAAACTTATTATTTATGAACAATGAACATGTTTTATTTAAAAAGTTTACCTTTAGAATTAAATTATATTATAAAATAGTATTCAATTTAAATTTAAATGTTAAAGCTTAAAAACTTAAAAAGTAATCAGAGATATAATTTACTGTTCTCTATTTTTTAAATTAATGTTTTATCAAAACTTCAGAAAAGTGATTTGTTATATCTTACCAATAAACTGATGGTATGATAAACCTGTTAAGTCAAACTAGAGTATTATTTTAAAACAAACCAACTAACCATGTTTAATTAGCCTTTTTAGTGAGACTAAAAATGTATGCGTATTCTTCATAATTTTTAAACCAAGGAGTAGTTTAAAATCTAACTTTGTACCAAGGATTATAAAAAGAGATGTATACTACCATTCATGTTTGGTTTATAAAAATTACAATGCAAATATTTTACTATTAATTTTAGTTTAAACATATTTCTTTGGTTGAAAAATTAAAAAGAGGCATTTTCATAATTTGCACTTGACAAACTACTTGAATGTGAATATGCATTATTATTATTCATATTGTTTGGCTAGCATTAGAAATAAAACACTTTATGATAAACTTAATCTTTTTACTATTGTATTTTTTATTTATCGTGTTCTAAGAACTGAAGTTATTTCCAATCATTTCACGGTCTAATAAGCGACTTCCACATATCTACCATTTTTGTTTCTTGAAAAATAACTTAGTAAAGATATAAGCTTCTTAAGAGAAATGTTTGGAAATTAGCCTAATATTAATAGTTAAACACGGTAGAGTAAACTCTGTGCATTATCTACATAGTTGTGATGTTGCATTTCTTTATTTTCTTATCAACACACAAAATTAATCATTTTATGTCCAACTATATAATGTTTAATCTTACCTCTCTTGCCATTATCACTCAACGTTTTCACAACTGCGGGTCCTCTGGCATGTCCTCTTCAATTCCTGTCAATCTTTCCAAACTTCTCCCTCAGCCACGCGTCTCCACCTCTCTTTTATATAACTCAACATGATAGTCAGACAGAGTTTTTTTATTTCTTTTTACATAAAGTCCTTGAAAGTGTAAGACAAATGGATATATTAACACTCACCCAACAAAATTCTTCATAGAAGATACAGTGAGTACTTTTTTTTTTAAGTCTTGTATTGCTACATGTTAGGGCTAACCGCATTTTCACTGACTGGAGTAAGGATAAAGGGCAGAATTTACAGAAAATGCATTTGCATTTGTGTGGAGGAAGAAGGGGAAATTATTCATGAAAAACAATCCTCATTATACTCAACCAATCATAGACAATCCAGTGGGAAAGCGTTACACAAGATCATATGACCATATAACATGTAAATTATCTACCTCTTTAGTCTTGGGGTAAAGGTCTAGGCTCAGGATCCGATGTTCATAGGTTCAAACCCAGCTAGGGTTCACAAATTTTTCTTTACCAATAAAAATCCAAAGTACAACTTCCTTCAGAGGGAAAGTAAAGCTGTCTGTCCCATGTAGATTGTTTGATGTAAAAGAACTCTGGGAGGTATGTGAAAATAACTTTCCTGGCAAAATTGGTAGGCCCTTTCACTCTCGCTCATAGAAGAATCTCGTCTGCTGATATAATCTGTCAATTCAGAAAGTGCACATTTAACATCTCAAATAAATAATAAAATTTGGTAGATCATATTCATCTTAGATACAAAAAAAAGTAATAATTGATATTTAAAAGCTATACCTTATTTTTCCATTTTTTAACTTTTAAAAAATATATTCTGGGAATAAATAGTTTAAGTACAATTCTAATGATATTTTGAGCTTTAGATTTAACATTTTGTTGCATAAATCTATGAAATTATTTAAATCAACCAATACTTAATTACAGAGGGAGGGGGTTCCAAACCTGTTCTATAAGCACCTATTATATGATATAATTTTGTATCCCTCAATGTGTCTGCTAGAAGCTAATTGGAGTCTTATAAAATTCATAACAAACTTAAATTAGGTTGAAAAAATAATTTAATTCCTTCAAGAGGGATTCAGTTGTTTTTTTGGTTTTTTAATCCCTTGAAGTCTCTTTTGGGTATGATAATTTAAGGGGTGAGCCTTAGGGATGATACAATACCAAGATAATTTGAGCCTTAAACATATTTTTGTCGTTACAGTAAGTTTTGAAATTTAAAATGATTCCTATAAAGTCACATATATCACACTATAATAACATTTAAGATTTGTAAGTAAATTTATTTGGTTGATTCCCAAGAGAGTTTCTAGATGACAATAAATAATTAATTATTATTGCCACCCAGAAACTGCCCGTTGTTCCGGTGTTGCTACCGTGTGATAAACATAAATTAAGAAACATAACATGAAGATAATTTATCCAAAGAGAAACTAATAGATTAAGAAATTAAGTCAAATAAAACAAGTACTATAACATTTATAAAAAATCATTGAGATTGTTAAGTAGTAAAATTCTGAAATTAATGAGCATAAAAACAAGACAAAAATATAAATCTTTGCAAAACATCATTGAATTAGTAGCAGATTAAAGAATTAGCTTAGCTGATAAGCAATGAAAAGTGTAAATTACCAAATTGACTAGACTACAGTTATTAATATTATAACTTAAAACTATAAAAAAAATTAAATACTTGAGATAAAGATTATAGGTTTTATGAAGGTTATGACTTAACAAAAGAAAAAGTAAATGATTACGCCAACAATAATGAACTAATTAGTTGAATAATTAATTACACTAGTAAATAGTTTGAAAATGTGTTGACAAGGAAAACATGTTCTGTAATGTTTAAGATATTTAAAAAGTAACAATAGAAAGGTTAAAATAGTTGACTAGTTTATTATTCTTGATACTTAACACATGTAAAAAAAAGCATTAACAATATAAGATCAACATGAAACATAGTAAAATGAAAGTTAAGATGTAACAAGCAACATATTTTACAAACTTAGTAAATGAGTGTAAAGGATTTAATGTTAAACACTTGTTATTCGAGTCAAATGGTTTTTAAAATTTGCTTGTGTTAACTAATGAGACAAGATTAATTGGAGATTTAAGGGAAATCAACAGATGTGTCATCCAGGCTATGCTTAAATAAGTTATGATATGCTATAAATACAAGATAATAATATAAATAAGTAATTGATTACTATGAAATAAGGGTAACCAAAAAGGCAAACATTTTTGACGTTTTGATAAGTTTGAATCAAAGTAACTTTCCTTATTTGTGTAGTTTTAATTCCTCTTCTTATATAATTTGTTGCTACGCTTGGCTGGGTAACGACATGTTTCAGTGATTACGTCCTCATCAGGTCTGAGACAAACCAATGCAAAAATATTAAACATTTAAGTTATGATAAAGTAACAAACTAGCAATGTGAGGACACACAAAGACATTAACCAAAAGCTGACGTTAAAAAGGTAATCAAGTTGTAAAAATAAAATGAAAGAATAAAAATTAAAAAATATATAAAATTAATAACTAGGAAAAAGTAGGTGACCTGGCGGTCTAGGGGTAAGGTGTCAGACTTCTATGCTGGTGGCCGGGGCTCAATCCTCGGTCCCGGCAAAGATTTATCTGATAACCAAACCCTTCCTTCACCTCTGACAAGGCATCTTGTGAATGTGGGGAATGCCAGGCCTTCACCGTGGTTCGGATTCCACGTTAAACTGTAGGTCCTTCATTTCATCTCCCAATCACCCTACCATTACACATTAGCGTAAGTGCATATAACCCGAACGGGTAGTAAGACGTGGTGCTAATAATAATAATAATAATAATAACTAGGAAAAACACCCATACTATCAAGCTTACCTTCAGATCGGGACTAAGATGTTCACTTTTCATTGCTTATCAGCTAATACTTTAATCTGCTACTACTTAAATAATGTTTTGCACAGATTTATATTTTTTCCTTGTTTTATGCTAATTTATTTCAGAAACTTACTACTTAACAATTTCAATGATTATTTTTAGAAATATTATTGTACCAGTTTTATTTGACTGTATTGTTCAATTGACCAAAGAAGTTTTACCATTTAATCTAATTAGCTGTTCTATCCAAGTATGATCTTTATATTAATTTTAATTGTGGTAAGGATAAATATGAATTTATAATATAACCAAACTTATTGAAATAACAAAAATTATTAATAAACGTACTCTTTCTCTTTTTGTTTCGTGGTTGTGGCAAGAAGAGATATCATATTGCATGAAATAATAAATTAAAAAGTATTACATTCATACTTGTATCTTCCAACTGGCCACCAAAATAGATTTTTTTTAAATTATAAATTAGAGAAAGATCCACACAAAGAGTATTAGTTTTAAAATAAAACATCTTTATTTTGTAAACACTTGCACATTAACTTAACCAAAACAGTTAATATGATGTAATTTGTTTAGTTTGATCCGCCATCTTGATTAATGAATAGAAGGCAGCCTTTTAGAAGAGCTTCCTTGTAAAGCATTTTTAAGTATTAAAAAAAGAAACATTCAAAAGATAATTTTAAGTTTGTATTTCAAGAATATAAAAACGCTTGAAAGAGAGAAATTACTAAAAACAAATATTATTATTAGCACCGCGTCTTTCTACCCGTTTGGGTTATACGCACTTACGCTAATGTGTAATGGTAGGGTGATTGTGAGATGAAATGGAGAACCTACAGTTTAACGTGGAATCCGAACCACGATGGAGGCTTGGCATTCCTCACATTCACAAGATGTCTTGTCAGAGGTGAAGGAAGGGTTTGGTAATCAGATAAATCTATGCCGGGACCGAGGATTGAACCCTGTCCGCCAGCACAGAAGTCTGACACCTTACCCCTAGACCGCCAGGTCACCCAAAAACAAATAATTGTTTGTTGTGAAAGTTTTGATTGCTAAATATGACACCAAATCATCACATGGCCTTGCAGGTCATATATTTGGTGAATGGATACATAAGAGTGTAGCATGTCAATCAGACAGATTGAACAGCTACAATTAAACATCAATATTTTAATAATTTATGAAAGGAAAGAAACAATATTAACGTATTTAATTGAATCTAGCTCAAAAGTTTATTTTCTCTGACTAGATGTACTCAAATAAAATTACGTATCTCCCTACATTCATACACGGGGTTGTTAAAAAATATTGTCTTCTGATAAATACTGTAGCAGTTATCAAAGAAGAGGATTAATATTGTCATATTTATGAATAAACTACGTTAACGCATGTCCTTTGCCATTGGATGATTTCGGATTAATTTACATATGCTTGTCATGCTGTCGACAAGAAAATATAATAAAGTACATCTATATTACAAATTCTCATAAAAATATTAACTTGTCCTAAATAATATAATCATACCAGAGATATTTAAATTAAAGATGCCTTAGTATCTACTCATCGTTTCAAGATGTTCTTCGATTTATTTGCTAAATGGTAGAAGAAGAAATTATTCAATGATGGGTGTCACACACACTATCCTAACTACATCTGATGGAGTAAAGAAATGTATACTCCAATTGACACACTGACCAACTGCACAACAGAGACTGGCGGCGATTCCAGGAAACATTTTCCCCCTCTTACCCTCCAAGCGTCGGCCTCTGATTTGCCTCCGCCTTCATCCGTATTTCTCCTTTCTATATTCCTGTGTTTATCACCCTTTCTGCTGTGCCTAGCTAATCAAGATTATCTCGCACAGGTGAATGGTTACGTAACCTCATGAAGAAATGTCAAATACTCATTAACTTTAGCCCCTTTTGGAGGCCCCATGTTCACACCCGCCGATTATTATCTTCCTTGATCTTCAATGGGAATCTACGATTTACTATCCTAAATTACTCTTCCATGGAAGAATCGTAATATTCGACCTTATGTTTATTTATCCCCTCTCTTTTTCATAGTTGATCGCGCAGGCGCAGTTTGCCTGAGCTGTGCCTGGCTCGACTCTCTGCTCCGTCTCTCGACACTAAAACAGTATTTAGTCCCGGCCTCGGAGCCTTCCGATATAGTTACAACAAGAAAGGAGTGACGAGTCAACGTTTTCAACACAGATAGTCGCTGCCCTAGTCGGACGCTATGGCGTCCAGTGGACGGCAACCTCGGGCTCGCCGCAGTTAGCTCCGCCGCACTAGACTCGATTTCCTTCAGTCTACTAAAGCTGATAGATTACTAGTGGAACCTAATCTGGTACAGATGGTTCTTAGCTGGTACGCTCGGACTCGTCTACGCTTGGTAATATTGCTGGTGGTCTACGCCCTTTACCTTGGTGCTATTCCTCGTCGCCTCTACATCAAGTACCTGACTGGTACACACCAACTAGTCTACACCTGCTACCCTGTTGGTACTCCTCGTCGGCTCTACATCAATTACCAGACTGGTACACACCAATTAGTCTACACCTGGTACCCTGTTGGTACTCCTCGTCGGCTCTATATCAAGTACCTGACTGGTACACACCAACTAGTCTACACCTGGTACCCTGTTGGTACTCCTCGTCAGCTCTAAAAAGTACCTGGCTGATACTCACCTGCTCGTCAACACCGTGGTACTGTTCTGGTTTATCACCGACCCAGTTAGTCTACGCTCGTGTGGAGTGCGCTAAAATGGTCACTAGAAGTTTACGCTGCATTCAGAGCATGAAGCGTGGTATGGAAAGAGATATCGTGTGTATTTATTATGCGTGCTAGTCGAAGGTTTGTGACTAGCTAGGCCCGTTAGTGTTGTGCCCTTAGTCTTTTATTATGTGTTTTTATCAAGTGTTTAAGTTATTAAAGCTCACCTTGTGCTAATTGTCAGAGTAATAAGGGCGTTGCGTAGGGAATCTCCTAAATGTGGACTTGCTCTTATTGCCTAGCAAGGTTCTCAGGTTTATATGATTAAACTTACCCTCATAATCAGTGAGGCCTGAGTTATATGTGTGTATGTAATATTATTCTTTCTTAGGTTTAGGAGTTAGATAGCCATTAGCTTAGTAGCATGGTTGCAAAGGTTATAGGTTCAACGCCAGGTGGCGTTAGATAGAATCATTTGTATAACGTTAATGCGTTTGGGAAACTCAGGGTTTTATCAAGAGGATAATGTATGTGAACAGCTGCCTGCTATCATTGGGAGTGCCCGATACTGATTAACGACTTAATTAGGTCTGCCGTCATTGCCATTCGACCCAGTTTACTGTTGTTCTGGGGTCACTTTATAGTCACTCTTCTTGAGTGAGACATGTTGGTGTTTGGCCATTGTGGCCTGCGCCATTCTCTAATATTCATTCACCTTAAGTGGAATTCTAAACTGCTTTCTCTTGGGCTTGTAAGCCTTGTTAGTGTATACTCTACTCAATAAAATTTGATCTTATTGTAAGAGTTGTTTAGCCACTTCTATCGCGCGGGTTCCCAATTGGGATGTTTAATTCACGCGATATTGGATAGTGGAGGGCTCCCTTGGGGAGAGGGTTAGGATGTTCACTATGTACCCTAAACTCTCAGAAGGCCGAACAGGAGTGTTCGGATGCATACTATTGATATTTTGGGAATGCTGAGTATGTGTGGCTGTAAGGCCTCTTACCAATTAGACAACCAAAATCTTGTAATCTGCTATCATTTGCCATTTAAATGTTTGTTGTCCGTTGTTAATAAAATTTTTGTTATAGTTGTAATTCTGTTATGTTTACTTGCACCCCTCCCCTTATTTATTCCCATAAGGTAGGGTGCACTGCTTTGTTCCGTTCGTATCAGATTGGGGACTATATAAAGGCCCAATATAGCCAATTTACTTCAACCCAGTGTTGGAGGAAGAACTCCTGTATCGTCACGAATCAAAGAACACGACGGCCATGAAGTTTGAGGCGTCGGATACACCGCCACCATGGACAGAATGACGCACTTCGATGACGACTATGAAGTTTGGACCGTCGGATACACCGCCATCAATGGACAGAATGGCGCACTTCGATGACGACTATGAAGTTTGGGCCGTCGGATACACCGCCGCCATGGATAGGACCACGGACTTCGATCAATTAAGCATCATGAAATAATCAGAGTCTTTATGACTTAAAATCTAATTTTTGTTGTAAAAGATAGGCAATGTCTATTTGCACCCTTTTAGTTTTCTGTATATTGTCGGAGACGATTTTCATTTGTGTTGATATTATGTCGAATTGACAGTTAATCAACTTCAAGTCTTGTTGACTTCCAAATTTAAAGGTTTATTTTATTGATTAAATATTGTGTCCTCCAGAATGCGGGACAAGTCTCATTATTACTAGTTTCAAGTATTGTACATCAGCCTTATAGACTATGTTGCTCTGTATATTTACCATACAGTCTTTGCGTTACAAACCTTTGGCTTGGAATACAGTAATGTCTTAGTTGGAGACTTGCTAAACTTCTACAAGTTCCTTTAGTCTATTTTGACCCAATGTTTCTCATGACGCCGTGAACGTCATGTACACCAATTTAATTTTTGGATGGCTACAACCAGGTTGTCTGTATTGTATTTCATATCTCAGTTGAGTTGATGGAAAACTTTATTTTGTGTTGGTTAAGCAGTCACACTTCTCGTGTTATTTTAACTTCGGTGTGCAAACCAGGAAACTGCTATAGAGCCATAGTTGGGTCCGCGCAAATAATACCCTTTTTTTCTTTGATTGGTTTTTGGGCTCATATTGGGTTAGTGTTGCTCTTAGTGTAATTGCAATTAGATTTGTTTGTACTATTGAATGCTTTGGCAGTACCGTAAGGGAAAGAGACCAGACACAGTACTATTTTGTTGACACCTGTTTGTTAGCCATCGACCACTGTAGTCAAGGAACCTTTCTATTGTTTATCATTTAACAGAATGTTTCAAAGAAATTATCTAACAACCCAGTCTAGCATTATCTATATATATAAATCTCTTGTTCTATATTTTGTTATGAACTTATTTTCTTCTTCAGAACAATTTATCCAGTAGCCTGGCTCTTATACAGCCCTAGTAACTACAGCAGAATAATCAAATTCACAAAGTCTAATTATCTGCATCAAACTTCAAAGTATAACTTGTAATATCATTGTAAACCTTAATTTTGTTATTTATGTTTTTATTGTAATAAATCTATATATTTTTAAACATAATTATTTTAATATAAAATGTATAACCAGTAGAGGAACAATCCTTTCAAGAGTAGATCTGGTAACTTTAGTTAGCTGTCACTTACCTACACTCTTACCTACCATAGATGGGTTGTATTTGAATGAGTTTAGGTTTTGTGTGCTATCTCAGAAATGTATACTCCTGTATTATGTCACATAGCAGTGAGAATGTGGAACAATATCAATAATATTCCGTGCATCGCGTCTTGCTACCTGTTTGGGTTGTATAAATATGTGCTACTCACTCTCTGCTAGGGATGAGGAAGGTTGTTTATATTAAGTGTACCCACATTTGTGTGGAGGAAGAGTGGAAAACCATCTAGGAAAAACCATCCTCAGTACATCCAACCAGGATCAAACCTCTATCTCCCCATCATTGACATTCTATTGTGAAAATGACGTCTTAGACTATGCAGCCACCAAATCGGGTAATATTCCTTATTATCAAAGAGGACCCCACTATGAGAATATTTTATGCATAAAAATTGAATTAAATTCTTTAGTGTTCTGGAAAGTGACAGAACCAAAATAGTATATTCATCATTTGTTAAATAAATATGATATACAAAAGGTCTAGTGTATTTTTATTTTAAATTCATATAACATTTAAGATTACACCCAAATATAATATAGTTTATCATTCTGGACCCAATTTAATAACAAGGTTGAGACACATATTGAAAGAGCAGGGCATTTCACTGGGAAAAAAACCTGAAATTTCTAATGATTGAAGGTTAATATCTCAAATTCAAATAGTCTTAATTTGTAAAGAATAAAAATAGGACCGAAGATTTACATTAAGTACAATGATTCGAATACATGCCTCCCAACCCTTCAGCCTCCTTGAAAGATTGGGTTGAAAGACAGATGCAAAAAAAAAAGAATCACCATGGTCAACTCATCCAGCATTGGCATGACATGGCATGACTACACTAATCAAATTTGGATGAAAAATTATGTATCATTACACAACACCACTCTCTTAAATGTCTGGAAAAAGGGGAAATGCCGTCGATAGGAAAATCGAGGTTTGAAACCCAGTTGGGTGTAATAAGGGTGGGTTTTTTTTTCTAAAATAGTTTTTCTCTCTCCCTACACTAATGTAGGTACAATTCCTCTAAATTCAACCTTCTTCATCCCTAACACATTAACTCCATTAGTGTAACTGATACACATTGCATAAAACCTGAACAGGTAGTAAGACATGGTGCTAAAAAAAACCTCTGGAAGATAAAATTTAGTTTTAAGAAAATAGTGGCAACCTTGAATAAACACAGCCGGTAATCACTTTGAAATTATAATTATAATTTCAAACATTTTTACACAGGGGTTAGTTAACATCTTTCATATATGAGGAAGGTAGTCTAGAGTAGATGCACTCTCATTGTTGTAGAAAAGGGATGGATAAATACCACTAATGTACCCAGCCAATATTCAAACCTGTCTCCTTGTGACCGACAATCCAATATTTTGTGAGCATGACGACTTCCCACCAACTCTCCCCCAAGTCATTCCACTCCAAACTGTATTGTTTTTAAAATGAAACTCTTTCACATCTGGCCCGCTATATTTTATTTCCAGTTTCCTATTTGCTAGAAGAGTTACTAAATTTTGTGTCTGGAGAGTTGTTTGAGGAGGTCCACAACAAATCGGAAAATATAGTTAAATAGGTTCCAATGGTATTTTAAACTAACTGTAGTGGTTGGAGTTCCTGGCTAATCCAGAGGTCCTCGATGCTTCCAAAATCTATCTGTGAAGCTGTGGATCTGAATTATAGTCAAATTCAGCCTCATGTGGACAAATGAGAAGCAACTTGATTAAAGAAGTATCGGCTCTGGTTTTTTAGAAAACAGATTAATGGCTGGAGGGATCTTGTGCTAACCATATGACACCCTCGATTCACAAATGTTGTAACTATCATCACTTACAGTGGTGGCCACTCAGTCAGTATATCTAGCTTGTGGGCTCAAAACACTGAGTAATTACATGTAATACTAAAATTAATTGAATATTATGATATACTTAATGTTATGAGTTATGTTTATACCNTTTTTTTGTTTTCTCTTTTAGGAAGTTGCGTTGCGCGTTTCACACTCCTCCCTGATGAGTTCCGATTGAATGAAACCTGGGTCGGGGGATTGGGCGGTGACAATCAATTTTCTTTAAGATGCAACCATTACCTCATTGTCCATCGGCAGCAGTGTAAAGTGTGAACTGTGTTCTTCTTTTCATTGTAAAGGCCATATTGTGTTTGTCTCCCTTTTATATGTTTCTATCCACCTTTCCTATACTTTCTACCAAATATAATATAATTTAATGTTATGAGTGTAATTTGAATTCATAATATATCCTGTTATGTTTTAAACTTTAACACAAATAAATGTTATAGTAAAATTTGTCTATCTTTAAATACATAACAGAATATTTCTAGGCTTAGCCAATAGAGTTTATGGCGTGGCACCATTTCACAAAAAGGAACACCCGTTGCATTTTAGAGTTTGAGAACCACTGTGCTAGACCAATCAGATCAATGACAGCAAACCTGAGTATGAATATATCCAAAGTTTGTAAAATTATAGTGCAAGACATTTTATTTCAACAATACATTCAGCTCTGGTGGTTGATGAACCTCACAAATCAATTTAACATTGTGTTTGTTATTTCAGACCTTAATGATTTAAACTTGCACATTCTTAATTTGCTATTAGTTTTATGTTTATATAAAAACTTGTACAGTATATGTATAAAAACTATATGTCGATCTTTATTTTAGGTGTATTTACATAGCATTTACAATAGGTTTTCTTATATAAATTAAATCTAATTTTTGAGAAGAAGTTGATTTCATAAACCTATCACTTATATCTACCAAAAGGTTAAAAAAGTTAAGATAACATAACATATCTTTGGTCATTCTAGTGTATTTACATATTGTGTTTACAAAAATTCATTAGGGAGTTAAAAAATAAGTTCAGTTTATATAATATATTTTTCGTGTTTCACCAACGTTAATGTAACGCTAAAGTTTTCCTGAAACACTATCAAAACAATGTTTAAAATTCCCGCTCTAAGAAACTTATTACTGTATGTACAAAATTATAATAATTATTATTTGTGTGTGATGGGCAGGTTACAGCAGATGGCTGGTTTTAACGTTGTGCTGTATAACTGATGTGCTCTGTCTCTAACGAGTCGGGTGACATACTGGTCGTATTCCAACTGTTTCTAGAGTGGTCCACAGTGCCAAACAGTTGTGTCAACCTGCACAAAAGATTCATACAATGATTTAACAAACATGTTATTTATTTTTAACAAGTGATGGGACAGGTACACAGCTGCTCATTTGTTAATGTTAAGGTTATTCAACAATAACAAATTTATTGCACAAGTTTAACAAGGGTATAATAATTATAGGCCATAAATAGTGATTCATTAATTTCAAATTGTTACAGTTCCCGAGCTATAAGGGATCAAACTTGCTAGTTTATACTTTTTCCATACCATTGTTAAAGTAAAAGTAATTAATTCATTAATGTAAGGAACCCATGGTCCATGGTCTTAAGGTGTCACATAATAGACTAGACTGCCGATGACAGGGAGATCAGAATCTTGATCAGACTTCCTCTAAATTAAACCTTCCTCTCTCATAACTCATAATAATATTAATATTAAAAATGGTTCATTTTATGCTCCTCATATGAATATCTAGTTATACTAAAGTCATAGTTAGCTCACCCGCTAGTTTTGTGCTTAGCTAGAGTGCAGAAGACTAGATCAAAGTTCAAATCTTGGTTGAGTGAATTGGGGATGGTTTTCCCTAAATGGTTTACCACTCTCCCTCCATGCAAATGTGGGTTTATTTTCTCTAAATTCAACCTTACCAACTCCTAACCCATCAGTGTAATTAGTACTCAAGGGTACAATCTAAACAGGCAGTAAGATGTGTTAAATAATAATAATAATTTACTAAATTTCAGTCCCATACATTGATTACATTACCATAACAATGGTACAAGAAAAGAGTAAAATAGTAAGTTAAATAAACCCCTTAAAACTCAAACTGCAATGATTTGAAATGAATCACTATATTTTATAGCTTATTAATTAAAACTTGTTAAAATTGTGCAGTAAACTTTTAATTGTCAAATGATCTCGGCAACATGTGCACACAAACTATAGTTCATGCACAGGCTTAAGAAAGAAATACTCAATTTGGTCAGATTTTACAATATTTTAATATGTTGGAAATATTATTCCAAGCTTATTTAAGAGGAAGAGGGAGTTAAAGCCCACTTTTAATGTTAACGTTACTTAAGAGTAAAGAAAAAAAATGTATATTATAATTATTACTATGCCTATCCACTTACACTGGTAAAAGCCAAGTCTATAACTAGATAACTTGGAGGGATCAACCCCCCTCCCTCTTTCCTCTTTAAGATTTGTATTTTTTTTAACTTATATCTAATTATTTTTATCTTTTAAGGCCATTGGCACAAGCCAACACTGCAAGGCTCTCTGCTCAAACAAAAATGTCAAGGTAGAGTCAAATAGAGTGCAAGTTCAAGGTTGCTGTTGTTCCACTTCAGTTATTTGTTGAATTGTGAGCCATCACCATTCAGAATGTGTGCAAACTTAGCCATTTACACAGGCGTCCACAAATCACGTATTATGATTATCCTTTTCCCCCTCTCTCACCAACTTTACAAAGCTTCAGTGGGAATAAAATTGTGAGAAAAGAGGTACGGTAGCAGTCTTACGTTATCCCCTGGAGTCTGGTGGACGGTATATATACAAGTGCTGTTCTGACAGACCCTGGTTTTTTTTAACACTTTGTCTTACTACCTGTTCAGGTTATACACATATTTACTAATTATGCTAATGAGTTAGGGATGAGGAAGATCATATTTAGAGGTAAGTGTACCTGCATTTGTGTGGAGTGAGAGTGGAAAACCATTGGGGTGGGGGGGAAACCTCATTACACATGATCGGGATTTGAACCCTGACCTTTCTGTCATCGGCAGTCTAGTTTCTTGCTAGAATGACACCTTAGACCATGAGGCTAACAAAGAAGGTGACGGACACTGTTGATGTCGGACTGGTTGTCATTCATTCTGTGAATGAGCATGTTTCCTAGTCGATGGTAAAAGAGATTTGAAAATTCTAGCTCCATCTTGAGTGATTATCTTCAGTAAAGTATATCAGCTGGGGTTTTTTTTAGGTTATGTAAGAAGGCAACAATCTGGGTTGTAAGCAAGATTACTGATTATTTCAAGTAACTGACTACGCTTGTTGTGAACTGGGCTTTGAACAAAGTATTGCTAACAATAACAATATTTTTTTCATTTTAATTTATATGAGGTATTTAACTTGCATTTTCTGGGCCAATGATTATATCAGCACACGAGAATTTCTATGAGAGAGAGAAAAAGGGCCTACCAATTTTTCCAGGAAAGGTATTTTCACATATCTTCCAGGGTTACTTTAGATTCAACAATTGACACGATATCAATGGCTTTCCCCTCCAAAGGAAGTTGTGCTACAGATTTTTATTACTCAAGAAAAATCCGTCAACTCTGGCTGAGTTTGAACCTACAAACTTAAGGTCCTAGGGTGAGCACTTTACTCAAAGACTATCAAGGTCACCTAAATCACAATTAAGTGTATCCTAAGGACATTGTTAGAGTAAATAATAACCCTTGTGTAATCCATGAGTACAGCTACTTTATGGTCGTAGCATTTAGAAAGCGATCCCTTTAATATAGTCTACAAGTAGGCTTTATTTGATTCAACTATTCATCAATCTGTAATTAAGTATTTGATTTAAGTAGAATTTGTGGTGAAGCATAGCCATTATTTAATAGTACCTGACCTTGGTTGTTATTGGTCCTATTGAATAATATGAATTGCAGGTAATGGTGTGTATCCTACCAGGACAAATGTGTCCTGAAATACATAGGGCACCTTCCACTCTAGTCCCTAATCAAAGGTCCTGAGGAGAAGAGATCTAGCTTACTCAAGCATGCAGCTAGCCTAGTTAAGATACTTTGAACCAAGGTGGAATATAGTGCCTCACAATCTAATAACATTTGCTGTTTTAAGTGGTGAGAGATTAGGAGGGTTGAAACAACTTTCTACACCTAGGACCGAGCTAGTATAAAAGCCAGAACCCTTCATACCATATCCACTTTTGCAACCCCATTAGGACTCGGTAGTTTCAACCTAACTAGGATTCAAAAGGACAAAGCTAACAAAGTTAAAAACTGGTTAGTCAATATGTTGACCTTAATGGAGAAATTAGGATTTATATTGAACAATTTAGGATTTTAATTTTAGTAGCATAAATATTACTAAAAAGGTTAGATTTTTTAAAATTAGTTATGGAAATATAATAATTGGGTATTAGAATAGATGTTAGAAAAATTTAAACAAAAGTGAGATGGTATGTACACTTAAATAGGATGGCAAAGGAAAGGATCTTAAGGAGTGAAGGAGTTTAAGTTAGGAGGTAAAAGACCACAAGGGACACCAAGAAAGAGCTGTAAGGTTGAGTCGAGGAAGGACAGAGGTATGTAGAGGCATTTTTAAACTGACTTGACCACAGGCTGGGAAAATTGCATATGATGATGATTCAATGCTTTTCTGTCACACATTCTTCTTTCCCAATACATTTTATATTTACCAACCCCTTCCTCTTGCACCCCTAGCTCATGCAGTGCTCAACTTGTCAAAACAAGTGAGTATTCCAATATTTTATACATCTCATAATAAGGTAATCGCTACCTTGGCGCTAATGATTCCACATTGAGGTCAGTTTCTCCAAAGAACCTTGTGGCCTGTATCACATCTCCTTCTTGCGCAAGTTTCACAGAAGTGCCTCCCGAACGTGGTAAAAGATGCAACAAGGAACGATGGGGTCGAGGAACATCATAGTCGGGGTCAGAGTGCCGCCGTCTGCGAATGGGTGCCTGGAGTGCCAACTGCAAGAAATTAAACTTAACACATAGCTAAGTATTGGCTGGTATAATGTTGTAGGTTATACATGTACACAAACTCACAAACAACATGTTTTCAAAGGCTATGCAATACATACAAATTTAGAGCCATTGTTGATTGAGCCCACATCAAACTAAACTATTCTTGGGTACTTTCATACTACACACAATCTTATTTTTTCAAACATTGAGTCTTGCTATTCGTTTGGTTGTAAGAATGTGTACTAGATACATCAATATGTTAAGGAAGAGAGAGGTTAGATTTATATTATAATTAGTTCAGCCACATTTGCATTGATGAAGAATGGAAAACTACTTTTTTTAAATCTCAGTACACCTAACTAGGATTCGGTCTCCCTGTTATCGGCAGTCTTATCCATTTGAGAGTAACGCCTTAGACCATGCAGCCACCAGTTACACAATTTAAATCGTACTTTAATACATCACCAGTATTAAGGTTCATCTATTACCTGATCAAACTCTGACAGCTCACTATCTCTCTGTTTCCTATTTTCAGGGAAGTCCACCAGACTAATTGTGACACCAGGTGACAGTAAAGGCGCCGATGTAATTTCTGCAAGCTGGGCGAGCAGCAAGTTTAGCTCATCAGAGTACCTCTTGGTCACTGTTATCAACTGCTCCTGCTCCACATGACCTGTCTCTTCGTACTTTATGCATCTAGCATCACACAAATATTTATCACCCAAAAGTTATTACAAATATAAAATTTATCAACAAGTGTTAACTGGAAGAAAATAGTGTGTGTGTGTGTGTGTGTGTGTGTGTGTGTGTGTGTGTGTGTGTGTGTGTGTGTGTATATATATATATATATATATATATNTGTGTGTGTATATATATATATATATATATATATATACATATACACACACACACACACACGTACCAAGCTAGTTTGTTAATAATAACCTTTCGTTAAGCTTATCACTAACAAAAAATTAGTGTTTCTTGCTTCCAAAAATTAAATTAAAAACCATTTATGAGCAAGAATATTAAAACTATAACAAAAACTATTTCTTACTTTTTTGGGGTACACAGTTTCATAAATGAAAAATTGTGTACTAAAGAGAGTTAGTAGTAGATACAATAAGGCTTTTAAAATGAAAATGGAACATATTACATAGTTCAGAATTTTTAAGTGCTCTCATGGACAAAAGAGCTAAAAGTCGCCACTTGGGGGAAAATCCTTCATTATCACTAAATTCCCTAAACTTGCTAACGAAATGGAAAATTAAGTTTTTAAAGCATGACAGGATACCTACATAAATAGTAACTTATAAAAGGACAAAGATTTACAGTAGTTAGACTTGTTCTAAGTTAATATTTTGTAAAATAGATCTTAAGTTAAGGAAATGTGTTTACAGACACAATGAATACAAACTAAAGATGTCAATCTTGTCTTGTCTGGATCCCTTCCCCTATTAATGTCGATATGTGGTTGGCCCAGTTGAATGGTAATAAATTGAGTCTAAAGTAGAGTAATTAGGGTGATGACAGGTTTTCTTTAAGAAGCAAAGTCCAGCAGAAGCACAGTAAAATATGTAAATTTATTCATTTCAGCTTGTTTTATATTAAATATGTTAGAATTTATATTGATGTCATTGACAAGTATATTTTATTAGTCCATGCTCTAGAATTAAAATCTCAATTATTGTAATTATAAGTATGCACTTTATAATAGTCCAAATTAAATCAATACACACAAATGTGTATAAAATATTATGTTTCAGAAAGTATGTTAATGGCCGTTGTAGCCAAATGTAAGATGTATATATAAATAAATAAAATAAACTTTGTACAAACCGTATGGACTTTGCTCCATTCGCTGATGGCTCATTTGAATCTATAAACTGTTTGCAGAGATCTTGTCCCTTAATTGAAATAAGTCTACAACTAGCACAGATACCAGGTTCATTAATAACTGCCGATTGATTCAGAGTCAAATACTTTACACTACTATTATATTTACGAAGTTGCACTTCTTCATCTTCATGTCCATTATTCACATCAATCTTATTACCAATTTCAAAAACATGATTCTTCTCAACTATATTTTTATTAATAGATGGTTTATCACACTCTTTAGTTTCTTGGGTTTTAGAAATTTTAGGAATATTTCCATGTGTGTTTATCGATTCAATGTTTTTATCACTTTCCATGAAGACAAATTTATTCTTCAAATATGTCTCTGCGTTTTCAGAAAAAGTTCCCAAATCCTGTTTCAAGGATGAATATATAGTTTCTTTAACTATACTAGCATCTCTCCCGGAATCCAATACATCGAGTAACACAAGGCTGTCTTGCTTACCATCCTCAGAATTGTGGATGTTTATAGTTTTGTCATTTTCTTTTAAGCCCATGTTTGGTAGGTCAGTGTCAATTAATTTTATATTGTCATCACTTTCACATTGGACAGTCTCATTTAATTCAACTGGATCTGGCTTGGATACTATTTGACTAATGTCTATAGAACGACTTGATGATGAGTTAATTTGAAAAGATAGTTGTACATCTGTATCTTTATTAAAGTTAGAGTTGATTGTTTGAGGAGGCCCATTCAATGTATCATCAGCACAACTCACTTGTGTGCTAACATCAATAATCACAGAGTCTTCAGTCTTATTTATCCCCTTATTTAAAATTGCAAAACAAGATTTGCCTTTAACATTTTCTTCTTCTCCATTAATTTCTTTTCTAAAAGATTTGTCTCCTGACTGTTCAATAGAGTTTTCACTTTTTAATGTATAATCACTAGCTTGTATTCCCGAATCCTCCTTTCTTTCAGCTTCAATTTGTTTGATTTCTGCTGCAATAAATGTATTTGAAGGCACACTTTCTATATTATTAAAATTGTCTATATACTTGTTGACCTTGACTTTATCCTCTATTTCATTTATATGAGTTCCAGAAATATTTTTGCCCTGTTTTTCTATCAGCTCCATCCCAGGTATTTCATTTTGTTCAATGTGACTTTCATTTGTCTTTCTTTCAATGTTTAGCGGTAGTTTTGATGTATCTTCACACTCAACAAATACAAATGATCCTGATGTATCTGTACTTTTAACAACAGTCTGAGTTTTCTCTATGTGAACGGCGGGATGGCATGTAGTGTGCAACTCTTTTCTACTTTCTAAAGCTGGTTGGTTTCTTTCCTCGCTGCTAGGCACAAGTGATCCCTCTTCTTTCCCTCTAGCCTTCAATGTTTCTTGATAATCAGGAGATTTATTAAGATTCTTATCACGCTCGCTACATATACTAGTCTCGTGTTTATCATCCTCGCCACCGGATGTCTCTCCCTGCCACTGCAACACACGCTGACCCAGCCTCCCTGGGAAAGCCACTTGCCGGAGTTCCCTATTCCACTGAGCCTGTGATGATCCCTTCTCTGCAGCTCGCCACTTGTTCTTTACAAACGTGAACCCTTGCGGAGTCCCCAGCATTTCGTCAGTGATCTCTTGCCGCATGCTGGCAGAGTGGAGATCGTCCAGGTTCCCATACACTGGAGAGTTGTTGGTGGGAATATCATGCCACGGTGACCGGGGTCTCAGAAATCGCCGAGGCGGCAGGCCAGGTGGTTTGGTGATGGTTTGTTTATCCTCAGGGTCTACAAGCAATGCATTTTAATAAATAACAATGAAAATTATTATTTTAACTAGATAAGTGTCGTCACTTTATATTGAGATTTTTAAAATGTACATTTTAACTCTAATGCTAAGGTTATTGATGACTTATTCAAAGGGTTATATGTTAAGGGAAACCTCTTTTCACTTTTTGTTGTATATTAAATAGGGTAAAGGAAATAGGCATAAGAACAAATAAAAGGTATTGACACAATATGGCTTCTAAAATGAGAAAAGGAACATAGTTCACACTTTACATTGCTGTCATTGTACAAAGAGGTAATGGTTGCCAATCAAAGAAAATTGATCATTATCTCTCAAACTATCCTTTATCCTATTAGAGCTCTTCAGGAAGTGTGAATGGACAATGCAACTTCCTAAAAAAGAAAATTGATAGAAAACGAGAGGGGAGGGAAGGGGGCTGTGTGTGTGTGTGTGTGTGTGTGTGTGTGCATGTGTGCGTGTGTGCGCGCGTGCGTGTGTGTACACACAGGATGTTTGTAAACTCATAGCCCAAACTGCACATATATCTTGTTTGAACCGAAAGTAATATAAAATCAACATACACTTATATCCTGAGAGTATGCTAATACCATTAAATTGTGTTCAAAATTTCGGCATACAGTGCTGGGATAGCAAAGCTGTCAAGCATTCATTACAACAGGTTGCATAGATGTTAGTTGTGCGGCACTGCACATGTAATAATGGCAAGCACTTTCTGTGATATAGGACCGTTAATGATGAACCTCAGAATGTATTCCCATTTCTAGATGGACTGGTGTGTTGTTTACTATTAACTGTGGTATGTTTTGCTGCAGTGCTCAAAGATGTCTAGGTGTAGTGCTGCGCGCCTAACTCATATGCAACTTATTGTGCACGTACACTTGAACAGCTTTGCTATCCTGGCGCTGTACACCAAAACTTTGGACACAGTTTAATGGTATTAGCATAACTTTCCGGATGTAAATGTATAGGGATTTTGTATTATTTTGGTTCAAACAAACTGTATGTGGACTTTGGGCTATGAGTTTCTGAACACCTTATATATATATATTTTTACTTCTACATGGTGTTGGTAGAGTTTAAGTTTCTACTCGGTGTTTTGTGTTTCCTATCATTAGCCAAATGGTGACAAGAAAGAGGAGGGGGATAAATCCAGACTGAAATGTATTTAGCTTTCATATAAGAGAAATAAAAATATTTACAGTACTAGCCAAGTTATCAATGGCATTGTTAACAAAGAGGTCAGAGATAAAATCTCTAAAATATGTACCAAGGGTGATTTTCCTAGCCGCTTACCATGCTAATAGAAGCGTATTTTATTTATTCCTACCACTCAGATTAACATTAACCTTTGTGTTAAGTATAAACTAAAATGAAAATAGAGATTTTAATAACCAACTTCCTTTTTCTATATTATATAATTTAATCTCAAGTTGTCAAAAGTTACACCAGACAAACCACCCACTAATATTACATAAATCTAGTGTGCCACATACTGATGTGGAAAGAAGCAAATAAATATTGTATAGTCAAGGGTGCCATAGGAAAGAGGCCCGAATGATGGATGGAAAAGGAAGGGTAATGGAGAGGAATGAGGAGGTAAAGAAGCTTTGGAAATTATATTTTGAGAGATTATTGAAACCAGAGGGGGAAGGGTTGATGAAGGAAAAAGAATAAGATAAGGAATTGGACATAGAGATGGAGGAAGGAGTTGTGGACCTAACCTGAAAGGAGGTAGAAGAGGCCTTGAAAAGGATGAGAAGGGGAAAGGCACCAGGAGTCAACGAACTCACAGTGAAAATGATAATGCCATCAGGAGAAATGGGTCAACATTTGTGGTCTAGAGTAGTAAGGAAAATGTGGAAGGAGAAAAAATTGCCAGAGGATTAGACAAAAGGTATAATATTACCAATATTCAAGAAAGGGGATAGAAAGAAGTGTGAAAATTATAGAGGCATAACACATGTGTCAATCCGCAAAAATGTATGAAAAGATTCTGGAAAGAAGAATGAGAAAAGCATGAAGGGATGGTGAAGAGAGAAAAGGTTGACAGTAGATTTAATATTTGGAATTTTGACAGTTGATGGAAACGAGATATGAGTTTGGAAGGATTTTGTAATGGAATTTATGGATGTAGAACAAGCCTATGATAGTGTGGGTAGAAAGAAAGTATGAAAAACAATGGAGGAGGCTGAAGTAGAAGTAGAAATAGAAGTGGCTAGGAGAGTAAGAAATATGTATGAGTTGTGTAAAGACGAACAGAGAGTGGACAGAGGGGTTCCAATTAAAGAATGGAGTCGAGCAGGGAAGTGCCCTCTCACCACTACTATTTGTATTGGTGATGGAAATAAATGATCATGAATAAAGAAGCAGGAAAACTGGGTGAGGAGAAAATGAAAGAAATGATGTTTGCAGATAACTTGGAGGTATGGGGGGAAGAATAAGAGGAAGTACAGGAATAGTTGCAGGAATGGAATGAGAAGGTGAAAAGATGTAGAATGTATGGCAAAAAGTGATGTTATGAAGATGAAAAGGCTAAGAAAGGTGATAGAACTGGATGGAATAGATGTGAAAGAATCAAAGAGCGTAAAGTATCTTGGTAGTGTGATTGAGGCAAAAGGAGGCATCAGAGACGATATAGTGAGACTAGGTCAGTAGAGAGAGGTTTTCTACAAGTGTGTTAAAGACCTACTATAGAAAAGAGGAGTGTAAGGAAGTGTTGTATATAGCATACTTCAAACCCATAATCACATATGCAGTGGAAACTTGGACTTGGGATAAAAGAGAAACCAGGAAAGTGGAGGCCCTGGGTATGAAGTGTTTGAGGAGCATGCTAGCTGTCACCAAAAGAGATAGGATTAGGAACAAAGATTTAAGGTCAAGAGTTAGGGTTCTAGGGGTACATAAGATAGTTGAGGAAGCAAGGATTAAATGGTATGGACACATAATGATGATGGAAGGGGAGAGGACTCTTAAAAGATTAATGGATATGAAGTATGTAAGGAAGAGACCACAAAGGAGACAAAGAGAGAGATGGGAGGAACAGATGGCAGCAAGTGTGCAAGTGATAGGAGGAGAGTGGAAGAGAGAGTAGGAAGAAGAATGGTGGAATGACAGAGGTGGTTGGAGTCATCTTACAAAACGGACCTAGAAACAGTTCATGATGATAATGAAATCTAATGTAGTAGTTCCCAAACTGTGGAGTGTGAGGTGTTCTCAACTGAGGCACCTAAAGTATTATTAGCACCGCGTCTTACTACCCGTCCGGGCTATACGCACTTATGCTAATATGTAATGGTAGGACCTACAGTTTAATGTGGGATCCGAACCACATTGGAGGCCTGGCATTCCACACATTCACAAGTTGTGATTAATTCAAGTCTTGTCAGCGGTGAAGGAAGGGTTTGGCAATCCGACAAATTTGTGCTGGGACCGAGGAGTGAACCTCGGACCCCCAGCATAGAAGTCTGACACCTTACCCCTAGACCACCAGGTCACCCATCTAAAGTATATTTGTTTTAGTATACTCTTTCTCAAACAATTAGTTCAAAACAAACAATAGTGGCACAAGCTCCTCTTTATAATATATTAATATCCATTTAGACATTTGTTTAAGTAGGAACAAATTATTTTGAGATTTTAATAATAAAGCCGATTTTTTACAGTTTTAGTTTTTCTTTTTTTTCCCCCTTCTTTTACAGAAAGGGGAGATAAGGAGACAGTTAAAAGATATTAAAGGATTTGCATAGTGTAAAGTTTGGGAACTTCTGACATGGAGCATGGAGTTAGTCTAGTCCTATACAACTATACAGGATTATGGTAGAATTACCATTCTTATTTATAGGAAGCTATTACTGTGTTCCATTTTACACTATACAGATAAATACTTAAAATTTAATTGAGTTGATGCAAGGAAATCACTGTAGCATGCAAATAAAATATGTGCATATCTTAACACCGAATTCGTTCTGAGCTCACGTCACATACCAAACACTCGTATGTACAGTAAAGTTATAGATGAGAAAAACATTTTTTCACTTTTTGATGTACATTATACTATATATAGGAAAGCAAACGGAATATAGTTTTTACAGTGAAAAACCACTTCACACTTTAGATTACTACTACTACACAATGAGATAATGGCTGGCTCTTAAATATAATTGATCGTCACTACTCACCCCCTTGACCTAAGTTTCAATCTATCAGAACCCATCGAGAGAGTGTGAAACATACAACTCGACATCCTAAAAAAGGAAATTAACAAAACCAAAGGGATAAAAAAGAAAATTGCTAAAGAATTATAAGATATAGAGATGCAATTATTAGTATAAAGGATATATACAAAAAATGAATTAATTGAATGTGAAATTAAATTTATAACTAAGTAGAAACCTCATACGCCCAATCAAGGAGATACCTGATGGTATTGGTAGTTGTACCTCTGTGAGAGACCAAGCCTAGCTCCTCTGTAGGTATGTTGGAAGTACCAGTATGTCTAGGAACCGGTACAGGCTTCTTATTACCTTGCAGCGGGTCATTCTTAACACTCGCCGGAGCAGATATTTTACTTACATCCGCATATTCTTCCTCAATATCATCCTGAAAGAAGATATCAGATTCAAATGAATATCGAGCCATTGAAATAAAACAATCCCTTTTGATTTTAAATTTGTATTACACCCTAAGTTAATTAGTTATTTGACTTATTAAGATATTTTTTTAGCCTATATTAAACTTACATAAAAGCTCGATCTCTCTTGACAACTTGGTGAAGAGCATACATTTTCTAAAAACTTCCAAGTTAAGATCTTGATAGAATGACAAATAAAATATGGTTTTTTTCCCCATATAGATCACACAGTGGCTCACTTTATAAAATAGTTTGCACAAAATTACAGATATAACTAAAGTTGACCAAGTTATTTTTTTATTTTTTGCGAACAATGGTTTCTTCATAAAGCTACGACAGGCCTAGTAAGTATGTAGTGAAATATATATGGCTTGAATTAAAAATCTGACCCAGGCCACAGACTGGAAACAGCAATGGATGTAAAGTAAAAATTTCTAAAAAAAAAATTAAATTTATGTGTATATTTTTCAGCTTCGTTTTATTTCATTTTACTTGTGCGGTAAAAATAATCGTAACATTGCATTTTGTGAAAGTGGTAGCGAAGGAAATGTGTAATCCTCCTTTCTATGGTTGGAGTAGTAATAAGTATACATACCCAATTTATAGGTTAAATTTAGAAGTTAATATGAACACAATTGAGAATAATTTAAAAAGAACATGATTATTAACAGGTGATGAAAATTACATTTCAAGGTACCCATGAGTGTAGGGAGAATTTAAATTAGAGAGGGTGGGGGTTGGGGTCAAAATCATATGTCTATGACATGTTGTTAAGACTTACTATTTATCAAACCCTAATAAATAAGAACATTGTTATTTTATACAATTGTGGTGGAACTTTATTTGTGTAGGATCGGATGGGGGAGGGGGCGGGGCGGGGGAGGAAAGTAACAAAAATATGGTTTTGGGGGAGGGGGGACTTTCTACTCTCTTCTTCCCCAGTTAATGTTGGAAAATTGGATGATCATAGAAGCTATTTGTCACTGTGGTCCTCATTTGGAGAATTTATGAAAATTATACTATTTTAATAGCTATTTAGAATAGTGCTCCCCCTGAATTTTTTTTAAAACTTGGGTACTCCTAGCGGCTACTTGGAGTAGTCCTCGATCGGCAATTTTTTAAAGTTTTGAAACTTCTAAAATCTATTTTAATAAGTGTTCACAGAATTGTTTGTATTAATTAGATTCCCTAGAATCTATTTGAAATGGTCATTGCTTGGATTTCTTTTTGATTAAATGCCTTAAGACGGTATTTAAAGTAGCCTTCCCTGAACACATTTTTGAAAATTGAATACCCTTAAACCATGTACAGACGGGTGTAACATGTAATGTAATCGATGGTGTAATGTAATGCTATTCGTTTGTTTGGATGCACAATGAGCGTGTGATGTAACGCTATTTGTTCATTTGGGTGCATAACGAGCAAGTAATGTAATGCTATTTGTTTGTTTGGATGAACAATGAGCGTGTAATGTAATGCTTGCACTGATGTTCATTCTCATTTGTTGGCCGTTGGTTTTTGGAGTGAACACAAAGGCACTCACGATGTACGTTTGGACATGATTTTTAGTGAATGTGCAAATGGCAAATTGTGTTTTATTTTACTTAATTTATTTCTGTTTTAATTTACTTATTGAGATCTACTTATTTACTTTACTTACTTAGACTGACTTAATTTAATACATGAAAATAAAACCAGTACCAGCGACTTGCACCCGTCTGTTCAGTATATTCACAGCAACTGAGTGGATCGTAGGATTTGCAGCATGCTCATGTCACGTCCAAAGCATTCGCATTACATTACACCGTTGCTTACATTACACGTTACACTCATCTGTACGCAGCTATAAAAGCTATTTGGAGTGGTACTCTCTTGGATTTGAAAAAATATATTCGTATCATATAGGTAGAAGCTATTTGAAGTGACCCCCTAAGTGTATTTTTTTAATTGGACATTTAGAGTGATGTTCGTCTGGAATAATTTATAAAATTAAATGCCTATAGAAAGTATTTGGTGTAGTCTTTCCCTGGAAAAGTTTTGAAAAGTGAATGCCTCTAAGTTATTAAAATTATGAGGCCACCTTTAAGCTTTGTATTAAAAACTTAAGAAAATTTCAAGGGTGCCAGGGGTTGAACTTCTTAAAGAAAACCCTCCCTACACCCATGAAGGTACCAGTGACTAATTTTATTTGCTGTTATTCCTACAGTGACAAAGTTATTACACTCGATTTTTTACTCCTGTGTAATCATATGAAAGCCAACATTGTTATAAATTTGGAAAACGCACACTTTCAACAGAAAAAGTGCAATAAAGAAAATAACTCATGTAATATCAAAAGAAAAGTCACTTTTATTTTGGTGTTTAGTGCGATTGGTAAATACCTGATTGAACGCATGTCTACATTAATTTATAAGAGTCTTCTAGTGCATTTGTAGCTAGTTTTTAACATTATGTAATTTCTTAACATTTTATTATGTCTATGAGAGTGATTTCATTAGGAGTTAAAGTAAAATAAATATAAAATATTGAATACATGGTTTGTTTTAAAGTTTGATTTAAGTTTTATGCTTATTGAGTTCAAATATTGGTCAGTCTTTACATATCTAAACATTATTGAATTCGCAGAAAGAGATGATTAAATATGCCTAAATTGACAAAATTAATCAAAATCCTTGCAATTTAATCGCTTTCATCAGGTTTAATCTAAATCTTAAAATTAACCATTCATCTGTGATTATATTTTATTAAGTAGCATGCGCGGCAGTTTAAATATGATTTACTTATTTTATAGCAGGTGTCAGCAAAAGGTCGACCACAATCAACCAATCGATCTCAGCAGTTTTCATTCGATTGCATAAGAAAATTATATTGTATATAATAGTGCTCCATATATATAAACAGTGAGATATATATATAGCACTGTATGTATGTATATATACATACAGTGAGATATATATATAGCACTGTATGTATGTATATATACATACATAATAGTGCTCCATATATATATGGAGCTCTAATTTTTTCTAACTGTTCGGCTCATACACACGCCAATGTGTTAGGGATGTGGAAGGCTAATTATAAGGAAATGTAGGCTACTTACAGTTGCGTGGGTGGACAGTGGAAAACTATTTTGAAAAAACTACCCTCAGTACACCCGGCCGGGATTGTAACCCCCAATCTCCCTGTCATTGGCACTCTATTCTATTGCGAGAGTGATGCCTTAGACCATGCATCCACCCAAGCCGGTTTCATAAGTAGGTTTTGATATCATATAAAAAAATGCCATATTTGCAGATCACATTGATTTATGTTTATCTATATTATAACCGTAAAAAAATGCCTTCCTATCAAAATTAAACTGTACCTACTTAAACAAGGAGCCCAAGTTCAATTCTCGGCAATGCCGAAAATATTATCATTGGTGTAATTGGGGCTTCCCCTTTTACAATGATGTAGTGGCAGCTGGGGAATTGGGTGACGTGTCTTTTAGAATTAATTTAGTTTGTAAGTTTCCATTTAGGAAGTACATGTTAAAATACGCCAGAATAATCACTAACAAAAGAAGTGACTTGAGAAAATTTAAATTAAAATCTTACACTCTCCCCGGAGTTTCCTATTTCTCCCATGTTTCTCAATTTCTTTTTCAACTCTAACATGGCGCCATCCGAGATGACACTCTTTGACCCAAACACTTTTGGTTTTTCTTCTGGTGCAGTTGATTTTGAATCTAGTTGCTTTGTACTGTCAACTTTAACGTAATCAACAGTCTCGTACTCTGGCTCGTCACTACTCGCCAGTTCTGCACACTGTAATGGAATTTTGGAGGTTATAAAACTTAAATAAACATAGTCAAATTCACATAAAAGGCAGTCAAATAAGTAATTATTCTTTTCCACACATTTTTTTTTTACGACAGCACTCTGCATCAGTATTAATCATTGTTCCCTTGGAATTGAGGGTGTGTTTGATGCCGATTCAGATAATTCATTAATGTTTAGGAAGATATTTGGTTCAAAAAGGGATGAGGCTATTGAGTAGTGGAGGAAGTTACATAATAATGAGCTACATATACCCTGTACTCATCACAAAACTTTGTTAGGACATAAAGTCTCTTAGATTACAGTGGGCAGGACATGCATCACGAATGGGGGAATCTAGAACCATGTCCAAGTTACTGACTGGCAAACCCAATGGAAAGAGACCACTGGGAAGACCTAGATGCAGATGGGAGGATAATATCAGAATGGACCTGAGAGAGACAAGAGTGTAATAAGAGGAACTGAATAGAACTTAAAGTAGGGATAGACTGTAATAAGGCAGACTGGATAGAACTAGGGATAGGGTGTAATGATATTGACTGGATAGAGCTAGTTCAAGATAGGGAAACGGTGTAATGAGGGGGACTGGATAAAACTATCAAGATCGGGATATGTGGCATACTTTTTTAAGTGCAGCAATGAACTTTCAAATTCTTAATGCCATAGCGTAATTAAGTATGGAGGTGTATCAGGAAATATGTGAGTAAAATATAGCTAAATGGTATATTATTCAAGTAATAAATTGGTGTATTAAGAACCCAAATAGTTGCATGGTTATAACTTGTGAACAACTGGATTTGTTCAACTTTTAAAATAAAAACTAAAATTTAGGTGCTAGTTTGTTTAGTCAGGTGGTCAAAGGCTTCCACTACACTTGGCTTCTGTGGACAAAGAAACCGAATTTCAATCAGGAATCAAACTGAATTAGAACTGATAACCAAAATTAAGTTATTTATAAGGAACCAAAACAAGAAGCCAAAAAGTAAAATGCTTAAGAACCGGACTCAATTTATATTTTTAAATTAGTAGAGGTTCTTCCGGTCCTTAAATTTTATAAAAAAAATAGATTGCATTTAATGCCCTTCTTCCTGAAACAATTTTATTTTGAAAATAATATTTTCCCTTTTCTCAGAAATGTTTGTGAGAATAGGAACTAATTATTTTCCAAGGGATTATAGAAGTATTGATGAGGACATAGCAGTAAGCACTAATGGATTAAAGTTTTTGAGAAATTATTGTCTTATGTAGAGTTTTCTTATTTTACTCTGTAGGCTAAGAGCTTTGAGTGACAGCAAATATGTCTAAGGGTAGAACTGAAAAATTAAAAACTGCCCAGTTGTACAAGAATTATAAACTAAATATGGATACATTTATTTAAGTGTGTTATTCCTAAAACAATTTTAAGTTATTGTTGGATGGACAGTTTGCTTGGAAGGTTAAAGGGGAGTCAAAATGTGTTTTTCTTTTAATGTTTTTTCAAATAATAACTAAGAAGATGTCAAAAGTTTATGTTCATTGTGTGTAGTTAAGACGTGTTTACAGTTTTATTAATAATTGATTATTTGATATATGGAGTGAAATAAATATTACCAAGGGAAGGATTTATTTATAAATGACATGGAGAGTGAGTGAGACATCAAGGATATTATTAAGATGGTTCTTAAGGTAAATTTCATAAAGTTTATATATTGTAATCCTGCAAACTCGTTTATTATCTCGGTGCCTCTACAAATTAAGGACTTAAAGAAAGTACCAGTACCAACATTTTTAATTTAAAAGGTTTGAATTGAAATCAAGAATATTGACATACAATTATTTTAATAATGTGTTAATGAAGTCCAGAATAATTGGAATATACATATAGACAATTTAACTTTTTCAACCAAATAAACTAAAATCATAAACGTCTACACTATTTCGTTTTGGTTCCAACATTACGAGTAGCTGATTTAGTTGCATCAAACCAACTTTTGAACCTATTTACTTTATTTCAATTGAAAATACACATAAAATAAAGTTTTTTTATTTACTAATTTAAAAATTAAATTATTTTCAAAACACATAAAGTTCCATGGCATTAGCCCGCAAATGATCCATACAGAATGAGTGGCCTTAGTCTGTTGGCGGAGATAGTACCAACTTCTGCGGATAGAGGGTGTCATAGATGTGTTCAGCAGGGCGAACTCTTCAGCCATTAATCTCAGTTTTCTAGATTGGAACTGCTACTTATTTAACAAAGTAGCTCCTCATTTGTTCTCGCGAATCTGAGTTTGATCCTGTTCCAGACCCACTGCTTCACAAAGAAATTTGAGAGTCAGGAATCTAACAAAGGACCTCTGGATCTGTAGCCAGAAAATGTATCACTAGATCAGAGGCTGTCTCTTTATTATTATTATTTAAGAGTTCTGGCAAACAAAAATAAAATGATCTCCTGCTCAAATGGAACCATAAATTTTACATAAATTGTGCAGTTATCAAGGTCCTGAATTATTTGTGTTTCTTTATAGCTTAAATAACCTTTTTTCTAGTATATCATGTTTTAATATTATATTTTATCTACTAATATTTTAATGAAACTAAAACTAGTAAATATAATTGTTTTAAGAGCAAAAACCAGAACCAGAACCTAATTAAAAACCAAAAAGAACAGGAACTTTTATTTTTCTATAACCAGAACCTTAAAAACTGTGTTTGAAGAACCAGAACCAAAAGGTATGTTGGTTCAACTCCCTGTTTTTAAGCCTAGTCAGCTGTTCTTATGATAGTTTTCCAAATGGGAGTTTTCTCTTAAGTTATTCTCCACCTTTCTATTCCTTTAATTAAGCTGTGTTTGTGTTTTAACACATATAATTCCTAAACAAATGCTTATTTTTAGTTATGTTTGAAGGAATGCCAGGTCTCCACCGTGGTTCGGATTCCACGTTAAACTGTAGGTCCTTCATTTCATCTCACAATCACCCTACCATTACACATTAGCGTAAGTGCGTATAACCCGAACGGGTAGTAGGACGCGGTGCTAATAATAATAATAATAATAATAATAATAATAATAATAGTTATGTTTGAGTTATTAAAAAGATCATTGAAACATTATTTTAAGGCACTAAAGGTAGTCTTATTTAGATATGCTACATGTTATCTATCAAAAATATTATTACTACTATTTAGATAATTCTGGTTGATTTAAGGGTTTTACTGTTCCTATCATCATGGATGACTTAACAGAATTGGAGTAGCACAATTTGACACTAAAAATAGCAGTTTTAGCAACCAATAAAAAAGAATATGGGCAAATGTATTTAAATAAAAGTATTGTTTATAAATGTACACTACATTTTTGCTGAAAGGAAGCAGCGCCAACATTGACCAATTGCACATGGTGAAGCTAATAAGATACAGCTGAAGGGAATACTGCTATATTTCTGGGTAAATGGAGTGTACATTCCAAACAACACTATTAATAAAAAAAACTGAGAATATATATTTTATAAACATCCTTATCAATTCCAGAAGCGGATTTACACTATAGGCCCACTAGGCACGGGGCCTAGGGGTGGCGGTTTTAGGGAGTGGCACATTTTGGATAACATTTTATTTTTAATAACTACGTTTAAAAAAAATCATTGACTAACATTATCGGAATAGTTCAAGTTAAAGTCCGAACGACAATATTTATTTTTAAATAATTGAACTTTGCCATTCCTTTGTATTATTATTATTATTATTAGCACCGCGTCTTACTACCCGTTCGGGTTGTACGCACTTATGCTAATGTGTAATGATAGGGTGATTTGAGATTAAATGAAGGACCTACAGTTTAACGTGGAATCCGAACCACGGTGGAGGCCTGGCATTATTCCTTTGTAACCGAGGTCAGTTTCTCCTTCTTCATAATGTTAACTCATGCTACTGTAGGGCATGTACTGTACATGCCTGATTATCTTTCGTAGAAATCTTTTTTTGAATACTAACTTCTGTCCGCCTCCTAACCCCCCCCCCCCCCCC